>JAGFPH010006512.1:14465-24568 GCA_018207615.1 Philaenus spumarius | reverse complement strand
GAACAGAGGGTGGGCAGGGGCTGGAGGCTGAGGGGCAAACAATTTCTAGGAATATACTATATTTCGTACTCGATGGCATTCCCAAATAGTTGAAATCCTAAAACATACAAACTTAATTTGTATTTGAATTATTTATTGATAAATTGAAAGCTCAATTTACATTATCAAGGCAAGAACCACTCACAAAATATTTTTTTATCTGCAAATAAAATAAACGGTACCAGGAACTGGCACATACTTTCTCACAAACATATTTAAATTATTCAACAGATTCACTGTGACTTCGTAATTGTAGGTGGGGTAGGAGAGGTGATTTATTTAAGTAGGAGATTAACTAAATGAATATTATTATTATTATCTAGAGAAAAAACTATTCTATAAATTTGCACCAAACACGTCAATTAGGCCTGTATAGATGCACGAAAAAAGGTTTTGAATTTTTTTTTAAAACAACCCCCTTTGTGGCCAAAAAACCCCAAAAAATCAGTTATTATTATTATTACTAGCTAAACGAGAATTTTTAGAACGATGCGGTTTTTTCATATCGTAGAGTACATTAAAGGCTACAAATAAGCCAAATTTTATCAAAATCGTTAGAGCCTTTTTTTATAAAAAAATAAAAACAGATTTTTTGGAGGTTTTTTGCCAAAAAGGCGGTTGTTTATCGAAAATTTTCAAAACCGTTTTTCGTGCATCTATAGAGGCCTACTTGACATGTCTGGTTCAATTTGTTTTTAAATCGACCGAATAGTTTTCGCTCTAGCTTTGTATACATACAGACAGACATACAGACAGAAATTTGTAAAAACCACTTTTTTGGACTTAGGGGGTCCCAAAACGGATATTTCCACAAAAATCGCAACATCGATTTTTTTTGCGATCACTATACTTTCTCTATACCCCACTATAGTATAGTGAGAAAGTAAAATATATTAAGTATAAAATTTACAAAATATTAAATGTGTGGTTTTTCTTTAAAATAACTGTCTCGAAGGATTACTACAAATAATATGCTAGGGTAGCTATGTGGCAAAGAGGCTAAAGACGCTCGTCCGGTATGATAAAGTTAGGACCTGCAGTGTAGGATGTGTATTTTCCTTTACTGCCTAAAAACCTATACACGGTCTTCTTTAGTCCAACTAGCAAAAAACATAGAAGTTACAAAATTTTAAACAAATAATAATCAGCAACTGGACTGCTGCCGTGAGTTGAGAGAATTTCCAAAATTAAGTTTATACAGGGTGATTCTGTAAAGCGTAGCGGGCTATACAGATTCAGATTCTACATGCAAAAATAAGTCGAAAGTGTAGTATAACATTTTTTCGATTTCGGCTTAGTTTAGCCGTAATCCGAAATTTTGTTTTTTTACAAAAACTCACTGTAACTCTAGAAATAGATAAGATATCGAGTTCAAATATTTTGAATAAGCATTTATAATGTTACGATTAACAAGTGTACCAAACACAAAGAATTTATTTTTATAATTTTCAAAATGGCCGCCGTTACAAATTTTTAACGTGGTATATCTTGAAAACCGTTAACTTTACAAAAAATGTACAAGAAACAAAATATTTTCCTTTTTTAACGACAGACAAAATGCTTTTTTTGTAGTTTCAGTACGTTAAAGGATAACCGAGTTATCGACAAAAAACATAATTTCTTGGTAATTGTCTACAACAACAAAAATTAGCCTAAAAGCATAATTATTTAAAATTTTAAGATTTTTTTAGTTTTTTTGTAGGGGGCTATCAGATTTTCCATGCAAAATTAAGTCAAAAATGTAGTATAACATTTTTTTCGATTTCGGCTTAGTTTAGCCATAATCCGCCATTTTTTATAAAAAAAAAAAAAAATAATAACTCAAAAGCCCTTGGAGATATTTTTATGAAACTTGGTATACACTTTAACTCTATAGCTATAAACATTTTCCAAAAATATCTTTGATCAGACTCATCAAATTTCAAAATGGGGGGTATTAAAAATTTTTAAAGTCTAAATCTATGAAAACCAGCTACTAAACAAAATTATACTAGACACTAAATTTGAAGACCTTTTCATTTCAAATCGAATGACACTTTAATTGCTAAAGTTTTGTTTTAGTAGCTGGTTTTCATGGAATTTGACTTTAAAAATTTTATCCAAGGGCTTTTGAGTTATTAATATTATTATTAATTTTAAAAAATACGTAATGGCGGATTACGGCTAAACTAAGTCGAAATCGAAAAAATGCTATTCTACATTTTCGACTTATTTTTGCACGTAGAATCTGAATCTGCATAGCCCGCTACAAAAATAACTAAACATAATTGTTGAATTAAAAAAAATTATGGTTTTAGGCCAATTTTGGTTGTTGTAGACAATTACCAAGAAATTGTGTTTTTAGTTTTTTGTCGATAACTTGGTTATCCTTTGACCTACTGAAACTACAAGAAAAAGCATTTTGTCTGTCGTTAAAAAAGGAAAATATTTTGTTTCTTTTATATTTTTTGTTAAGTTAACGGTTTTCAAGATATACCACGTAAAAAATTTGTAACGGCGGCCATTTTGAAAATTATAAAAATAAATTCTTTGTGTTTGGTACACTTGTTAATCGTAACATTATAAATGTTTATTCCAAATTTGAACTCGATATCTTATCTATTTCCAAAGTTACAGTGAGTTTTTGTAAAAAAACAAAATGGCGGATTACGGCTAAACTAAGCCGAAATCAAAAAAATGTTATACTACATTTTCGACTTATTTTTGCATGTAGAATCTGAATCTGCATAGCCCGCTACGCTTTACTGAATCACACTGTATGTTTTATGGTTTCAACCGACTATTTGGGAAATTGTTCTACTCACGAAGGGAATAGCTGCCTGCGTGTACGAAATATATTAGTAGTATAATTTGTTTGCACCTCAGCCTCCAGCCCCGAATCTCGCTCTGCTTCGTTCCCCGCGACAGGATACTTTTATGGTATTTTTCGTTTTGATTGATTTCGGGGGAAAACAAAACGGACTAAAAGGTCTTGTCAAAAAATCAAAATGTGCAGAATAATCTCCCACATTTGTTTGTGTAGATAAAACTAAAAAAAGCCTTAACCTAGTACGAAAAAACTAAAAAAAAATAGTTACTTCCTGTCAAAAAACACTATTCGGGTTGTTGAATTTTTTGGCAAATGAACTGGACTGAAAAAACAACGTGCATACCAAATTTGACGTAAAAGGCAACCGTTAGAGAGCAAACAAATATATACAATTTTCAATGACACCCCAATAGGCCTACCTGTTCTAGGGACCATGATCGGTGATCGGTACTCATTTACCAGTCCCGACCTTAGGCCTTGCTATAAAAGTCACAGCCATAGCTCATCTTTCCTATATAAATTCGCTAAAATACCTAGTGTTAGGTAGGTATTTTTATGTAATTTGTATTCACGCCACTCAATGTGCTAACTTCGTTACAAGGTTCATACTTTCTCACTATACTATAGTATAGAGAAAGTATAGTCATCGCAAAAAAAAAATCGATGTTGCGATTTTTGTGGAAATATCCGTTTTTGGACCCCCTGAGTCTGTATGTATACAAAGCTAGAGCGAAAAGTATTCGATCGATTTCAAACAAATTTGCACCAGACATGTCAAGTAAGAATGTATAGATGCACGAAAAACGGCTTTGAAAAATTTTTAAAAACAACCCCCTTTTGGCAAAAAAGTTTGAAATCGTTCGAATCGTTTTCTCTCTAGATAATAATAATAATACTTATTAGTTAATCTCCTACTTTAATAAATCAAATCTCTTACCCCACCTACAATTAAAAAGTCACAGTGAATCTATTTAATAATTTAAATATGTTTATGAGAAAGTATGTGACAGTTTCTGGTACCGTTTGTTAATATTGTGTGAATGCCTAACGCAAACGACTATACTCTGTCTAGTTCAGGTTGGCCGATGGACCCGGGACTACCTGAGGCCACCCCTATACCCTATAATCCCTCGCCGCTGTCCGCTGCCTATGCGATGAGTTACCTACTGGCTATGTTCATACAATGGTACACTTTCTTAACAGAATAATAATTTAACATTTTTAAAAGTTTATTTGTATTCTACAAAAAGGTTATGAAAAATGATACCAAACTCGACCTAGGTATCATTTAATCTGATTATGACAATGTTTATAAACGAACAAATCTGGTTCTGGGTGACTCATACTATTTCTGAAAGAGCAATTTCGGACCGCTGTAGGTTTAATAGTTAATAAACTATTATATAGTATTGTATGTTTATTGTTGTGTAGGATTTGTATTGTATAGTATTATATTGCATTGTATATAGCATATTGTGTATATAACTTTTTCTCCGATTGTTATTGTAATTTGTATTAAATACATTATATCTCAGTAAAAAGATTTACTATTATTAACAAATTCTACGGTCAATTTACTTTTACCCAAACAGTCCCTAAGTAAAACTTTTAATATTAATTACAGCTTAAAACTTGCCTTCTAAATTAATTGTCTAAATAAAAAGTCGCAGTAACAATGTAAACAATTCTTAATAAAGTTCGTATTAAATGTTCTAATACCTAGGTCGAGTTTGGTATCATTTTTCATAACTTTTTTAGTGGATTTCAAATATACTTTTAAAAATATTAAATAATTATTCTGTTAAGAAAGTGTACCATTGTACAAACACAGCCAGTAGATGACTCATCGCCTAAGCAGCGGACAGAGACGAGGGATTATAGGGGTGGCCTCAGGTAGTCCTGGGTCCATCGGCCAACCTGAACTAGACAGAGTATAATAGAAATCTAAAGAGAGAAAAATGCACACAACTCTAGCACGTCACTTTACGCTGTGAAGGTAGGAGATGGAGTTAAGGTGATGATGGATACCCCACGTGATTTAAATATAAGGTGACACTAAATTCATTTTGTATCGCTTTCAATACATCTGACGATAGGGTAGAACCGATGAGGAAATGGAAATGTCAACGTCAATCGTTTTTCTTATTGATGTGAATCCTTCTTCAAGTTCTTGCGATACTCACATAAAAATCTACAATAAATAAAGTAAACTGGTTGGCGAAAAGTACCGAATTTAATGAAATATCTCTGCTTACAAGATATCTACTAAATAAACAGTACTGAAATTAAAACAGCTGTGGTTGATTTTAGAACAGCTGATTGCATTGTTGATTGTTGCCAGGCCACGTTGCTTATTATTCTTGTTTTAGGTGATTTAAAGCTAAAATGGACATTACCACTAAAAAGAAAGTTTTTTTCGTAGATCATACTGAACATGTCGTTCCGGTGGTCCTAGTTTGATGTGAATTGCTGTAGAGTTTCAAGAACGACTTGACAAACAGCGACAATTGCCGTGCTATAAGTGTTGTCAACAGTTAGTGTTCCGACTCAGCATACAGGGTGTCTAGGCCGTCCGAAAACGGTTACAACGAATAAAACTTGCTGCCTCTGAAAAAAGGTCTCCACCGTTCATCTTTAAAAATGTACATCGGCAATAAGTCTTTGAGAAAAATTGTTAAACACTTGTGGATTCCCGCATAGAATAAAAACCAGTAAACCTTCAAAATGTAAAGGACAAAAACGACAGTATTAGCAGTGTTTTTATCAGTGTTGGCAATGAATTATGAAATTCCTAAATCTGTACAAATTATTGGTTTTCAGATGATGTTATGCAGACCTATACGGCCACATCAACAAGCAAACAACACGTTTTCTTGGATTTCGAAGTCCTATCGATGTGTTCAAAAAGCGAGAATATAATGAGCGAGTGACAATAGGCCATTATCAGGGAGATAACGGGTCCGTATTTCGTTGAAGATGATAACGGGATGCGGTTACCGTAACCAGGTACCAGAATAACCAGATCTGAACATTTTTCATCGTACTAGAAATCTGGCTAGTTCCCATTGGTTCGAGCAAGATGGCGACACCACTCACAACACTGAAGTAACTATTGCTATACTAAAGTATTTTGTGAGAACGTTTTTTTTTAATTTGTACTGTATTTATTGTAGATCTAAATTACAAATTATATCTCACTGTACATACGATTAAATAACGGCTCTCCATTGATGTACCTGTGACTTTCCTACGGTAACTAGAATCTAAAATATTGCAATATACAGGGTGTCCCCGAACTCTCTGGACCCCTTTTTTGGATATGCTCCTGGGATCTAAAACAAACATATTTCACAATATAAACATGGGTCTACGGGGCTTATTTTTTCGTCGCCTGTTTGTCTGTATGTGTTTTTTACAAAATACTTAATATTTTTGGAAGTAGAAAGATATTGAGCTCTAACTTTGTACACCTATTTCATGCGTAACCTCTTATCACTGTACGAAAAATTGGAACATTATTTTAAATATTTTCAGAATGGCAGCCGTTTATAATTTTTATTGTCAAATATTTCAAAAAACGCCAACTTCACAAAAAAATTACAAGAGACAAAACGTTTACTTTTTTAATGATAAATACAATGGTTTTCTATTTTGTCTGTAACTCAAAGGATAACAGAGACAAAAAAAGGAAAAATGTATTTCTTGGTAGTTGTCAACAATACCCAGAATTACTCAACTGAAAATTCAAATTCGAACATTTTTACGAAAACAATACTTTTTCCATATACTACGTATAGGGTGGAGAAAGTAAAAATTATATATGTACATCTGTTCGCACTTTAAAGGCAGCATTTTTATCCAATTTGATTCAAATTTGGTACGCAAGTTGGTTTTCTAAGTCGCTCGGACGAGTTTGTTAGCCAAAATTATAACTACAAGTAGACCCTAACAATTTTTTATATTTTTTTAACTAGAATGAATATTTTTTGGGGGGTTTTATATGCAAAAATAAATAATATAGTGTATTATTCTGCACGTTTGTTTCCCGTCCGGTTCTCTCAAAATCGATCGAAACGTTCCCCGTTAAAATCCACGGTGGAGGGGGAGGACTTTACATTGGGGGCCATATTCCGACCCGAGGTTGACGGCAAGTTTGTCCACTTCGAGCGAAGCTATGCAGCCCAAGATCCAAGGTCGCCAGATCGAGGGGCATTGAGACCGGAACAAAGCAGCACGTGATATATTCTACTAATATATTTCGTACACGCAGGCAGCTATTCAGCACCTTCATAAGTAAACCAATTTCCCAAATAGTTCGATAAAACATATAAATTTAATTTTGGAATTCGCCCAACCCACGTCAGCGATTCAGCTGCGTCGTCGAATTATTTGTATGCTTCAGACAATCAACAACTTACATTCTATATAGCTTTGCCTCGTTACTTTTCATGTTTGTTTTTAAAACAACACACATAAAACCGATTCAATTACATATTTGAACAATCTTTTCGGTTTGGTAAAATGATCGTTGAAAGCGATGAGCTTGTCTTTGCCCTCAATACATACATTATCAGATAGGGTTGGCTGGATGTTCGCTGTTTACGTAGCGTGGGTAGGCGTGATTTACCCTAGCGTGGGAGTTGCAACAGGATTCTAAGGGTGGTTTACTAAGGGTAGTTGCATTAGCAATAACTGTAATGGTAATATGTTGATATCTTAAAATCCGTTTGCATATTTAACAGCTGGCAGTGACAATATTTTTGAAGTTATACTTCTTTGCGCCCGTTGTAATCGGAATGGGGTGTCGGTCGAGAAACCGCGTCACGCGTTAGGAGTAAAATCCGGAAAGTGCCTTTTTATACCTTTCTTCGTATATTCGTATACTTTCCTATACTTTCAAAACGTCGGATTGATTTGAAACTTTGCACACTTATCAAGGACCTATGGCAGTACAATATTAATTTTGTTGCGTGTAGTAAGTGAGCACTGATCATGGTCCCCAGAACACGACGTGATTTTCACCCCCTTCAAAAAGTCGGATTGATTTGAAACTTTGCACACTTATCAAGGACCGATGACAATGCAATATTAATTTTTTTGGGTGTAGTAAGTGAGCACTGATCATGGTCCCCTGAACACGTTTTCAGCGGTCATTAAACATTTTATATGCAGGGTGATTCAAGACGATATGCAGAAACTTCGGGAACTCATTCATTTTGTTGGGCGTAGTAGGTGAGCACTGATCATGGTCCCCAGACTAACTGTGACCAACCAAACAGATGCAACGATAGTATTCATAAGCGTATGTAACAAAGAAGAAAAAAATGGGATATTCATTTTAAAGTATGTCTTCAGTGTTGGTTAGTGTTTATAAAAGAATAGGCTATCATCTAAAAAATAGTAAGGCTACTCTAAGTTACGACTAGTTTTTCCCAAAATAAATTAAATCAATAGTAGGTCTACCTGTCTATACCATTGGATGGCCAAAAGAGTATAACTTCCACCGTCTGATTCGACGCAGACCCAAATTTGTTTTTACTTATACTAAACTGTGGTAGGATATAACGTTTAAAAAAAAGGGCAGTCACTTGTCACATCATCTAGGGTAAAATGGCAAATAAAATTAAATGCCCAAATAAAATTATTACGTTTAAAGATGTAAAAGAAGTAAAATATTATTATTTAAAGCGAACCAGTAAGGCTAAGGCAAAATTTACTTTAAAAACAAAAACATAAATTGGAGATAAAAACTATTGTAAAATAGGCTTGAAATAAGCTGTTAGAAATAAGTTAACGTACCTACAAATAATATTATTAGTTTAGTATATTAGTTTGCTAACCTAACCTATAAAAACTGTTGGCTGTGAAAAATATTTAACTGACTCTATATTTAATTAAATTACAAGTGAAAAAACATAGACCGATACCGGGAGTTGAACCCGGGACCTTTACGTTTCCGTCGCAATGCTCTGCCAACTGAGCTACCCTGATCGTTCCATATATTGGTCGGTGTCATCTCACTTGTACGGTTTTACCGCAATTATTGAATTAACAGATTGAATACCTCTGGATTTGTTAATTTGGTTGAATGGTAAATTCATTCAACAAACGTGTATTTGTTTATCATAGGCCACACCTAGTGGTAATGGTCAGCTTTTGATTCAAATCAGCTGTTTTATCTTTTTATAGGGCTGGAAGTGAACCCCCGTAGTTCGTACATTTTCAAGCCTTAAAATCAATATTTTTCAAAATTCTTTCTCAGTGCACTTCTACGTAGTTGTAGGCAAGTAGCCGGGAAATTGTAAAGCTCCAGCTATCATAGTATTTGGTTGTACGTTGATTATAAATCAGTAAATCAGTTAGGGATCTTCTTACATGTGTACAGATATAACTTGAAGTAACACATCAGTACATATGAGAAGACATTAAACATTTCAACTTTAAAACACGGACGGGGTTAACTGAACTCGTAAAAGTGTATCAGCTTTATGCCTTTATTTTTACACTCTGTCTCTACGTGACGTCATCATTCTAAGAAATTGCAGATTACAATCTATTAACGAGTCCCTCTGACGTCACAGCAAACGTAATGACAACCTTTGTATAAGGTTAAATGTGTTTATTTTATTGTGTTTTATAATACAACTAGGGGAATCCGTGCCTGCTCGCTTCGCTCGCCAACCCCCGCCGTGACTCACGGGAAAAAAATTCAAACACATTATTGTATTATTGGATGGGGTAGGGTGGTGGGGAGAACGGTGAACTAGATCCTGACGCATGCGCAGTAGGGGTAGATTTTTTGCGTGAATGACAGGATTTTCGTATTAATAAAGAGTTTTTAACCTAACCTAAAAACGCTGTTGGATCTTCGTCAAAATTTGCCGATTCTAAATTTGCTAAGTTGGTTAATGTAATAATAAAAGTAAATGCTTTCAAGATACGTGTATAGGTTCAGTATTGGCCTAAACCTTAAAGTTTGATAAAAATCAGCTGTTTTATTTATAATAAATAAAAACATATGTTTGAACTATTATACAGTAAACGTTTATCGTTGATTTCTGTTTGTGTTTGGTTTTATTTTGTTAAACTAACCGAAAAAATCTGCTCAGTATTATATGCGCACCTAAAATTGTGTTAAGCTTGTGATCCAAATCAGCTGTTTTATTTTTAATATGTAACGACACATATTGGCATTATACATGTGCCTAAAGCCTTTTTCGTTTAGTTTTTGTTTGTGTTTGTTTTTATTTTGTTG
>JAGFPH010006511.1:55337-78046 GCA_018207615.1 Philaenus spumarius | reverse complement strand
TTTCTTGAAAACCTTTCCAAAATGAGGTAAGGCTACAGTTTTTTTTTATCTTTAGAAGGATTTATCATCTTTGTTTCTCCCTTATGTATGTACCATCCCATTTTTGACTCAGTACGCTTTCCGTTTTGTTTGTTCCCTTTGAGGACGGTACATTAACAATCACGGCCACCGTGGCCTCCCTTTTATGCTTACTCTAACTAAACCATTAATATAGTAAACAAATGAATTGTTGGCATAAGAATGATCTAGAAAAATGTCGATGGCATCACATCCTGATCACATGACATTTTGCCTCTTTCTGATTTCTTATAAGAGACTTAATTTAACAATTGAGATAAATACAGATAAATAGTCTCGTTTTGGCTCATTGAAAGAATATAATGAAAAACTGTTTGCATTAAAAATGAGCTGCATAGAAGTCGGCGACAGCGTGTGTTTCCATTATGGATTTCACACAATAATCGTTTTAACCTTAACGTGAAATCGACCGTAGAGTGTAACGGCGGAATCGGTGCGCCGTTTTATGATTCTATATGATCAAGTAGGTGCCAGGAGTTATGTTGATTTGTGTTTATTTTATTCACTATAGATAAATTTCACTTTCATTTACTTTGTACTCTAGGTTGTACCTTGTTTATACTCATCAACTACTAACTGAGAAGGTTCAGTGTAAATTTGAATGATTTTTAAGAATTATCTTCTTAGTGGCCTGTGCTGTTGTATCTAAATCTCAGAATCAAGAAATAATACATATAATATATAGTACATATTATGCACTAGGGGGAGATCTCTGAGTAGTTCGCACGCCTACCCCTATTTTTTTTAACGTTGCTGTACCTCAAATAGTTTTAGAGATAAAGCCCTTTTTAATTTAACATGGTTTCCCTTAAGAAAATGGGGATTACATGTACCTTTTCTCGTGATAACTTTTTACATGGTATAGGGTACTTTTTACATTTCTTCGGGAATGTTATAGTGTATTGTCGTGTACCTCAAACAGTTCCTGAGGTAATGCAATTTTATATTTAACCTGGTTTCCTAGAAAGAAAATAGAGTTTTGCTGTGTCTCCTCTCCTGGGTAACTTATGCCGATGTTAGTTGGAATTACGACGGGAACAAAATATCTTCCAATTTTAATTCTTGATTTACCTCATAGTTACAAGATAAAACGATTTGCAGTTTTTTAGTTCTATATATATTTAAGATCAATTATTAAAAAATTTGACATTTAGTAAAAACAAATAAATGTACATTTTTATTTAGGTGGGAAAAGAGGTTTGTAAACTCTATAAATGAACTGTATCAATGAAATGATTAAAAGGACTGTAACAATGCAATGTATTGTGTCAATATAGGCCTATTGTATCGTGTCTGTTGAATAAAAATTAAGCAAAAGCTATAACTTAAAACATTTGACAGATTTTAAGCTTTGGCTAAAATTTTTCATTTTTTGATAACTAGCCATAGCTAAAGGTTATTCACCTCACTTTAACCAAGTTCTAAGACTAAAAGCTTTGACTTAATAGTGAAAGCTAAAGCTAAGACTAAATGCTAAAAGCTTTTGCTTATTTTTAATTCAACAGACACAATACTGAATTTACGGTCCTTTTACTTTCTCACTATACTATAGTGTAGAGAAAGTATAGTGAACGCAAAAAAATCGATGTTGATATTTTTGTGGAAATATCCGTTTTGGGACCCCCTGAGTCCAAAAAAGTGGTTTTTACAATATGTCTGTCTGTCTGTATGTATATAAAGCTAGAAAGAAAACTATTCGATCGATTTCGAACAAATGTGCACCAAACATGTCAGTTAGGCCCGTATATATGCACGAGAAATGGTTTTGAAACATTTTGGAAAAAGACCCCCTTCTTGGTCCCTCCCCAAAAAAGGTTATTATTTTTTTATAAAAAAAAACTGTTTTAACGATTTTGATAAAATTTGGCTTATTTGTAGCCCAAAATGTACCCTACCATATGCAACAAACCGTATCTTTCTAAAAATTCTCGTTTAGCTAATAATAATAACTGATTTTTGGGGGTTTCTTGGCAAAAAAGGGAGTTGTTTTTCAAAATTTTTAAAAACCCCTTTTTCGTGCATCTATACAGGCCTAATTGAAATGTTTGGTGCAAATTTGTTCCAAATCGATCGAATATTAATAATATTATTATTATTATCAATAATAATTGTTATTATTATTATTATTAATAATGATAATAATAATAATGTTATTATTATTGTTATTATAATTATTATAATAACAATAATATTTATTAGTTACTCTCCTACTTTAATATTATACATCTCCATATCAATGAAATGTTTAATATACGGTACCAGAAACTGGCACATAATTTCTCTCAAACATATTTCAATTAAACAGATTCACTGTGACTTCATAATTATTAACATTATGAACTTTATGACTTTATGAACTTTATGACTTCGTTTATTAAACATTTCATTGATACAGTACATTGATACCATTTATTGATGCAGTTCATTTATAGAGTTCATTTAAAACCCTATAGTCGATAAAGAAAAAAGATTGAAACCAAGTTTATTAATTTTAAACGATTTAGAATCGGCTCTGCTTCTGATTTGATGATTTTACTCAGTTTCATTAATACACCTTAGTTTATAAAATACACTTATGATTTTTAAAACAACGTGTTGTAGAGAAAGCATTCAGTGTGTATAACATAGAGTGGACATGAAAAAGTAATTGATTTTAAATATTAAACGAGTAAAGTCGGTTACGTTAGGTTAAGTGGTATGTTTACATTAATGCAAATGACTTTTTACTAATATGACCAATACATATTAAAACCAGAATACACCTTTTTACATTTTAAGTATATTTATTGCAGTGACTTTGTAATTTTACATAAAAATTGGTTGTAGCCAGACTTTAACTTATTTGGGTAAATAAAAGTTGCAGAAAATTTAATTTTAAACGTACAAATTAAAATCAGATTTAAGATCTGATCATCCGTTTAGCCACTATTCATACGAGAAGGGATTTTTCTCATTTTTACTTTGAGCGCGGTTAGTAAAAAAGCGGTAAGAGATATAAAAAAATGTTAAATACAAAAGTTGTAGAAAATTAAATTTCAAACTAACTACTTCCCGTCAGATTCAAGATACAATCATCCATCTATCCACTATTCATCAAAGAATGGAGGCTCCGCCCAACGTCTTTATAGCTAGACGGGTTCACTGATTCACTGACATAAACTATGAGGCACTTCCCGTAATCGTACCCCCCTCGACCTCATACTTGAATTAAAGCTCTCGACGAGAAACTTTCAGAAAAATTAATATTGTTTTCAACATTTTTAATATTGAAAGCACCTTTTGTGCGGGAAAGATTTTTACTTTCTCCACCCTATACGTAGTATATGGAAAAAGTATTTTTTTCGTAAAAATGTTCGAATTTTAATTTTCAGTTGAATCATCTGTTTTGGTGCTCCCAGAACCCCAAAAAATTGTTTAGTGCAATTATCTGTGTTGGTGCTCCCTGAACCCAAAAATATTTTTAGTGGAATTTTTTGTTTTGGTGCTCCCTGAACCCAAAAAAGTGTTTTTAGAGTGGTGTCTGTCTGTCAGTCTGTCTGTATGTATACACGACCAGAGAGGACACTATTGGTCCGATTTTCATGAAATTTGGTATGTAGGTACTAAACCCTAATATCTCCAGGCTTTTTTTCATTTTTTGGAATTTTTAATTTTTATGGGTAATTTACCCCTAAAAACCCATAAAAAACGACAAAAATGCAAATTTCTCATAAACGGCTCTAACGATTTTGATCAAATTTTCAGTATTTATAGTGCTTAAGATGCCAAACAAAATGACACCACCCGCTTTTATCAAAACTTCGGAGTTTTATAATTATGGGGAAATGTTAAAAAATAAACAAGTTTGTGTTGTCAATCTAGCATCGCGGCGGCGGCCGCACGGGGTAGCACCACGGTAGCGAGCACGGCCAGTAATTCAAAGGTCGCGCGATCGAATCCCGCCTGGGACAATAATTTTTTTATACGATTGACGTAGGTAGAATATTATTTTTTTTGTTTTGTTCTAAAAAGTAGTAAATAAAATGATTAAAAACAATATTATTTTGACTACAGTAAGTTTTGAGAAAGTTTGTGTCAGTTATACCGTTTATTTTAAATTTTTTCATTTTTCTACTTTGATCACGTTTTGTAAGAAAACGGTAAGAGATAGCAAAACATTTAAATATAAAAGTTGTAGAAAATTTAATTTTAAACGGAAAATTTAAAATCAGATTTAAGATCCAATCATCCGTTTAGCCACTATTAACCCGAGAAGTAGCTCCGGCCCACAAACCTTCAAATTCCCCATGTTAATCTTACGGAGATAACGTTTAATGAGTTTGAGCCAGCTGCCAAATAAAACAGCTGATTTATGCTCGGTCACCTATGTACAAACGAGCCAAAGATTAACGAAATTCTTTAGCGAATTTTCCAACTGCGAGCGAAGCGAAGCAGCCACCTGAGGCCGAGGCGGGGTTGGGAAGAGAAGCGTCCAGGGCAGAGACCCTAGTTATTTATATTATTTTTTTTAAAACGATTACATAAATCTGTTTCTCATGGTTGTTCGTATTTCGTACATATTTTGTTTATAATAATGTACAATATACAGGAAATATTTTTAATGACTATTACACTATATAGTTGTAGATATTGGCCATATTCAATCCACAAGATTCATAAACCCTACACAAAACAACTTTGATAAATTAACTTTTAAAACAACCACCTCATCACAGAATGTAACGTGAGGTGTTTCATAAAAGTGCAGTACGCTTGTGAACAGGGCTTTAGAGATTGTGTGTAAATAATGGGTCTGGTGTGGCGAAGTGGCGCCGTGGCTTCACAACCCACATAGTGGTGACTCGTTTACACAGTTTGATGCAACTAAGTGAACCTAATTAATCTCACATTTGCTGTCGCCGTGTTTTAACGAGCAATCTGTAAAAACGTGATAAATGTTTTGAAACAATATTGTTTTAAACAATAGATGAAAAAAGAATTGAAATTGTTCTTTTTACAATGTGAACATTATATCGTGTTATAAAGGATTCATTACACAATAGACATGAACAGATTATTTTATTAGTATTGTATAATTAATCTTGTCATATCGAAGTTAATGTTTTCGAGTAGAGTTACCTATGGTAGACGTATATCTCTTGTTACAGCTAAGTTTATATATTACTAGGGGCTCTGCCCCTGGACGCTTCGCGTCCCGACCCCGCCTCAGATGGCTGCTTTGCTTCGCTCGCAGTTGGAAAAAATTCTCTAAAGAATCTCGTTAATCTTTGGCTCGTTTGTACATAGGTGACCGAGCACAAATCAGCTGTTTTATTTGGCAGCTGACTCAAGCTCATTAAACATTACCGGAGCTCCTTTTCGGGTTAATAGCGGCTAAATGGATGATTGGATCTTGAATCTGACGGAAAATCTTTTCTTTGAAATTTAATGTTCTACAACTTTTGTAATTCACATTTTTTGCTATCTCTTACCGTTTTCTTACTAAATGCGCTCAAAGTGGGAAAATGAAGAAATTGAAAAATTCGAAAAAATCTTTCCCGCCCAAAACGTGCTTCCAAAATTAAAAAATGGTAAATTCTGGCAATTTTCCCAAACGTTTCTCGTCGAGAGCTTTAATTCAAGTATGAGGTCGAGAGGGGTACGATTACGGAAAGTGCCTAATAATTAATGTCAGTGAATCGGTGAAATCGTCTAGCTTTAAGGACTTTGGGCGGAGCCTCCCTTCTCGGATGAATAGTGGCTAAATGGATGATTGGATCTTGAATCTGACGGAAAATCTCTTCTTTGAAATTAAATTTTCTACAACTTTTGTATGTAACATTTTTTGTTATTTCTTACCGTTTTCTTACTAAATGTGCTCGACGTGGGAAAATGAAGAAATTTAAAAAATAGAAAAAATCGTACAAGTAGATAAGGCTAAATTGAACAGCAAATTTGTGTTGGGTTTTAAATTGAACAGCAATATACGGAGTGTCCCACGAAGAGGTTTAAACGTTTGATTTTGTATAGCTTGCCCATTAACTCATCGATCGTTTTGAAACTTTACACACCCTACAATTGAGGCTTTACAGATGTTCTGTGAAAATTTTAGCAGTACAACACTTGCAGAAACAAATTGGTGGAAGAATGAAAAATGTATTAATAATTTTCTCTTTCTGTAAATAGGTATTTAAATTATACCTTACTGGTTTTATAACAAAAATTTAATTAAATTACTGTAGATTTTGTAAAATATTTGCATTGTCACATTCTAATGATTGCACTTTAATTAAACAAACTAGGATATAACATAGTGGAAAACTTAAAACCAAAGCCTGAAAATACTCAAATTGTAATCCATCCACAGCGACATACTGGTAACATCGCTCAACAAATGATTCGTAGGCTTTTAAAAAGAAACCCAACGGTATCCGTAGGAGTTCCTCTTCAATTGCGTGTTTTAAATTTTCATCATTGTTGAAGCTGTGGGAATAAACATGTTCCTTTAGGTAACCCCATAAAAAGATGTCACACACAGTTAAATTTGGGGATCGGCGTTTCCAATCCAAAGAATTACTTCCAAGACCAATCCAACGCCAATTAAGGTTGCCATTTAGTAAGTCCTTGACAGAATTAGGAAATGAGTTTAAGCACAATCTTGTTGGAATATTGCTTGGTTCATTTCTGCAACCATAAAATGAGGCAAGACATGTTGATTTAAAACTTGTGCATACATTGTACTGTCCGAAATGTCGTAAGATTTTTCCTCGTTTACACTCACAGCCGCAAAACAGTTGAGCCGCTCTTTTTATTTGAGTGGAGTCTCTTCAAGAATGTGGGGATTGTTGGTGTCGCAATAATTAAAATTATGCCTATTCACTGAAGGCATGTGACAGATCATGTTTTGTTAGTGGAGGGGAGAAGGTCCCCCCCCCCCCCTACTTTAGATAGTAAGAATGATATAAATATAGATTTTATGTTTTAGATAGAGGAGTCTGATCTAGGATCGAGAACTGGAAACACCTCCCTGTGCAAGTCAGCCTGCCGAATTCGAGTCGTTCATGAATGCAACGAGCTACGAGAACCCAGGGACAGCAAGAGGGACTGAACCGAGTAACAGGATCAGGAAAGGACTCAAGGGCTTTGCACTACGAAGCAACCGATTGGAGGCATCGGAGCAAAGGGGCAACCACAGCGACACCAGGACGAAGCACTGCGATGTCAAGGTTCGACACCCTGCCCTGCTATCCGCTACTGGACAAGACAAATCGTATGCAAGGAAACAATAGTAGACGATTGGATCAGAGTTTATTGTAAATAATGGAAATAAAAGAGTGTTTATATATATATACACAGTGTAATAATTCAAAGTAGGAACCCAGAGTAGATTCCCTTATAAAGCTTAATGCTGTGGGAAACTTCCCTACAGATTTCAATATTAATCTCAAAATAATCAACTAAAGTCTTTTAATAAAGTTTTTCTATGTTGAAAATAATGATATTTTACTTATTTTCTTCTCTGTGCCTGTTTATTTACTGTCTGAAAAAAAACGTAATAGTTTTTCAAAATGTTTCTTACATTTGTAAATTACATTTCTGAGATTAAAAAAATACAAAATAAAATAAATAAATATTGAGTTTGGATAGCAAGATATATTTTTAATATACTTAACAGTGCACAAATACAGTGCAACACAATGTTGTAAAATGGGTTCAGATCAAGCTCTTTAATGCTGTGTAGCTGCGTATTTTGCCGCTGTAGGCTAATTGGTAAAGCTCTCGTTTGGTTAGTACACCTCATACAGCTCTGAAGAAGGCGACATTGTCGTTGAAACTAGTTGGAGTGAGGAAATCGTATGATTTGAGGGAATATTTGTTCACTAAATTTATGTTTAAAATTCTGTACCTGCTGATAATTATGTAACACAAATAATTCAATTTTGATAACCCATTTATTAAAATAACTTTCTCTCTCTTAACACATTTTAAAAGTAAAATAGAACAATACAAATATTGTCTAGCAGTAGTTAAACATTTGAAAAACTTCAAGAGAAATAAAATTAACGAAGCATACAAACATTAACTCGAACAAATGGAAACATTAAACATTGTCTTTGAACGTGAAAGCAAGATAAATAGGGTGCCCAATGTAGGCTTACATCTCTCAAAGTATGAAATCGTTTCACGCTCTAAGTGTAAAAAACAAGAAAATCAAGAAACAAAACAATGAAGTGTGCACAGTTGGCATGTCGCCAATGGTGGTAGTTTGTCCTGCTGAGCGCAGCCTGGGAGTGGATGACCGAACTAAAACTGCACTTGCTTCTTGACGCAGCCATCTCGAAACCTTACAAGTTACCGCTTCAATGATTTTATTGTGTTTACAACATTACTCCCAACACTTGAACTGCGTTTTAACTTTCTTTCTGACAGGTTTAAATTTCGAATATAATTAATTATAATGTTCTTTCTCTATTTCTTTATTCTCATCTTTATTAAAGCATATTCTTTACAAGAATAAACTTTTAGACTATTTTGTATTTGTCAATTAACATAAAATTCACAAATAAGAATAAAGCGTAGGCAATAATTCATTTGGAAGAAAAATGTATTAAGTTGGACGCTGTTTGACTGTTACCATTCGATTGGAAACTAAACGGAAATAAATATGGTGTGCATAATTAGTGCAAGCACTTTAAAATTATAAAACTTAATACGGTATTTCTTTCAAAAATAAAATTGTAGGCTTTAAACTAAATATATAAATAAATAGGTAAATGAAAACCTACACTTCTTCATTTGCACAATAGACTGTAAAGGATGTGGTGTTAACATAGGTAGGCCAGTCGGTAGGTGTAAATTTAGACCAAAAGTTCCAGTAATTTACAATACGGCTGATTTTTTTTATGAGTACATTAAAGTATGCAGATTAACATAAAAAAAGTTTACCAGTCTATCGATTTCCCAAAGTCGATAAAAAAAACGGTAATCATTTTTTTTTCGATTATCCTTAATATTTCGAGCTGGGATGAAGATAGAGAATAATAAAAAATACCAACGTGTAGGGGGGGTATTTTTCAACAAAAAAGGTCATACGTATTTATTTCGTCCGTGCAATGGTTTGTCTGGAAAAAATTCTATAATGCAGGTATGTATTTTGCAGCAGGGGAAATCACTAAAAGGGGACATCTTATTCATATATTAAGCGTTGGCTCATTCTAAATTGGCCGAATTTTAATATATCGAATTGAAACTTGGTATAACAGTTAAAATATATATTTTAAACATTTATGCTGAGTCTCAGCTTGTTATCTTGAAAATGACCTGATCTAGGAGTCGATTTCGATTATCGATTTTAGGAGTACCAGACCCACGAACTAATTTCAATCTATTCCAGTTTCGTCAATTTTTAGAATATCAACATCAAATTTGTTTTACAAGTTGTGTACACCAGTATAAATATTCTTAGTAAGTATGAACGATTTTTTTCTTGTTATTTTTAAAAACGAGGCGCTTGAAAATAGTCTTCTGTTTTACTTATCTCGTTTTAACTATAACACCTTTGTATTAAACGACTCCATTTACGACATTTTTGAACATATCGATTTAAAAATTGGTACAGAAGTTAAAAACACAATAGTTTTTAGCTATACTTATTTTAAAAACTATATTTTTAAAATTGACTAATCTGCAGCCGATTAACTCAAGCGTTTTGATGAACAATCTAAAAAGATCTAAAATTATACTTTTTAAAATTACTTGTGCTTTTAAAAGTAAATAATAAAAAAGGTTTATACTCCTTGATCTTGTTTGAATGTATATATTTAACTTGTAAAAAAACTTTCAGGTTGATATTTTGAAAATCTTCTAAACTGCAGCTGTTTAAAATGAATTTGTGGGTCCGGTACTCCTAAAATCGAGAAACCCATTAATAAGTCAAGTGGCTCTAGATCGGGTAATTTTCAAGATAACAAGCTGGGACTCAGCATAAATGTTTCAAATATATATTTTAACTGCTATACCAAGTTTCAATTCGATATATTGAAATTCAGCCAATTTAGAATGAGCCAACGCTTAATATATGAATAAGATGTCCCCTTTTAGTGATTTCCCCTGCTGCAAAATACATACCTGCATTATAGAATTTTTTCCAGACAAACCATTGCTCGGACGAAATAAATACATATGACCTTTTTTGTTGAAAAATACCTCCCCTATACGGTGGTATTTTTATTTTTCTCTATATTCATCCCAGCTCGAAATATTAAGGATAATCGAAAAATAAATGTTAATGTACATACTTTAAGGTACTTATAAAAAAAATCAACCGCATTGCAAATTACTGGTAGTTGTAACCTTTACCGACTGGGCTAAGGTGGTTCTAGACTCAATCTTCTTGGGGGGCTAATCGACGTTAGCGAGATTTTCTGCGGATTATTATCCTGCGCGTACCACGTACCCCTAGGTGTAACAGATTTATTTTCACAAACAAGCGCCAAAAATGCAAGAGGAAAAATTATACACTAAATGCATATGCAATAAAAATTACACCCTAAATTATAAAAAAGCATTAAATTTACAATAAAACTTTAAGTTATTCCTAAAACTGAAAGGTATGCAAAAGGCTATTTTAAGTGTAATCTTCTATGTTAAGAGCAAATCTTTCGACAATACCATGACTACTTACGTTTTCCCTCAACAGTCCTCTCAACAGAAGAGTAAGGTTTGAAAACCTATCCTGGGTCATTGAGGTCCTCAGCCAGTTTATCTTCTCATTGCTGAAAAACTCCTTCCGCATAACTCAAAGCTAATGGGAGAATGGTAGCAGCAATTCTCTAAACTTTGAATAAGTTTGGAAATGTTTCTTGTTTAACTGTTCTTTTAATATTTTCAAATTTTACTTTCTTGTTTTTCTCAAGGTATGGAGCTTTTGTAGAGTAAATAGTACAGTTTTTAGCAATAAACATTTCTGCTTTGAGTAGAGTGGTATTTTTTTCCAACATCACCATACTTTTCCAAAAACCGTTTTGATTGTTCATAATCTAAATCAAACAAAGCATCAACAGCATTAGCTAATTCTAGTGATGGTTCAATAAACCGATCAACTAGCCTCAGTGACAACATCTGGTACTCTGACGTAACCGTTGGATTTCCAATAGTCTGTATCACTTTTAGTTTCTAGGCTGAAAGAATTTCCAACAGTTAACATAATTACACTGTCCTTTAGAAGGACATTTCTGCCTTTTCATTTTTGTACTTCTTGGATTTTTTAGGCAGATATCATGTTTTTCAGCAGATCTTGAAACGTCTGCCACGTAAGTTAAAACTCAGTGTTAATTCTTTTCTCTCTCAGAATTTGAATAGTGATTTTAATCAAATGAGAAGCTCCTCCTAAAGTAGTTCCCTCATGTTGTAGCTGTTGGCTTAGAACGTGTGTAAGTGTAAGCATGTCGCACAAAACGAAAAGAGTTACAACAAAGTCTGCCCTAAGGATGGTAACAGCCTAAGGGCCTAAGGTGTTTAAAGGCCCAAATTTCGATATAACAGATGTATACATGATTTTAAGGCTGTTATTCATTTTATGATCATTATTTAAAATTAACAGTTTTTAATGAAATACAATCTATTAAAAAGGGTACATTTGTTAAATAGTGATTATAAACTTGATTATAGATTACAAATTAATTATTCGTTGTCAAAAAAATTAGGAGCCCCAAGTCCTTCCCTTTAGCCGCCTATAGGTGTTAAGTGGTATTCCTAACCCATGTATCTCATTTATTGAAATAAAAAATTGATATAAATGAAAACTCAATAAAATAAACGGTATCAGGAAACTGACTCATACTTTCTCCCTCATTATAGGAACTTAATAAAAAAATATTATATCATGAAGCCAAAAAGTGTATGAAAGACTTTTCACCAGTAGAATAATAATTCAAAATACCAATTTTTTATGAAAATAATAAACCAGTCGTCCGATTTTGATGAAATTTGGTATGGCGATACTAATCCACGGTATCTTCAGGGACATTTTTCATTTTTGTGAATTTTTGATTTTTAAGGGTGATTTTCCCATAAAAACCTTATAATAACGGAAAACCAACTTTTCTCAAAAACGGCTCAAACGATTTTCATTAAAATTTTATAGTTTATAGTACTTTAGGTCCCTAATAAACTATAAAATTTTAATCAAAATCGTTAAAACCGTTTTTGAGAAAAGTTGATTTTTCCGTTATTTTAAGGGTTTTTATGGGAAAATTACCCTTAAAAATAAAAAATTCACAAAAATGAAAAAAGCGCCTGGCGATACCGCGGATTAGTATCGCCATACCAAATTTCATCAAAATCGGACGACTGGTTTAGGCTTTAGGTCTGATAACATCCACACACAGACTCGAAAATTTTGACGAATACAATACTTTCTCCATATATTATGGTATAGGGGGAGAAAGTAAAAACAAAACAATATATATAGACCTATTAATAATGAGCATAATTACCTTGAGATTATACAGTACAGTATTAAGGAATATAGTGGATTCCCCGGTATTACAAGAAGAGTTTTGAAGTAATGACGCAAAGAGACTCCACGTTCATTTTAACGCAGAGCTTTCCTGCTCATGGACAACACTAATTGGATAAGAAGACTCAAAAGTCGCAACCTTATTAACTAGAGTAGTGAAGTGTTAAGTTTAATAACTGTGCTAAGCACATCAACTGCAGTGTTGCATGTTAGAAACCGGGAGACGCCATTGGGGATATCTCAGGTACAGTTAGTTATACATTGTAATTTATTCACCGATAGTAACTAGGTACGTTAAGTTTTCAAACAACTTGTGAGTCTTTAAAACATACAACAGATAAATATCAGCAAAACCAAATAATAAGTCGTATGGTAAGAAAAACTGTGATTTATAATAGGGTTTTAAACGACAATAATAACTTTTAAGTGTTCTCATAAAGGGTTCTTGAAAGTTATGAACTCCCAGTAACAAATCAAATAGGTTTTATATGCAGAATAACAGACAAACTAGCTGTTTAAGTCGACTGATTCAATAAGTCAGTACATTTTCAGTTACGTCCAGCGTGGACCGCTCTTAATAAATAATGGTTCTTTTAAACGTATTTTAATCTAGTGTTTGTTATAAATATGTTTAACTTACAATTCAATTGACTTGACAAAGAAAACTTTAAGAAATAGGTTAATTTTAATGGAATGTAATTTTTTTAAATCCATATAAGCTAAGCCTAGGTTGGTTGTTAGAACGAAATACTTTATGAAATAGGTACAGTGTTGCTACTTTTATCAAATTAATAAATAAATACACGTTGACCAAAAGAATCCTCTTCAAATTAATAAACTAAATCAAGCGCAAGATTGTATTGTGCCCTTTATATCTGGATATTGTCAATGTAGACTAAATGCCATCCATCTGAATTCCTCTATAGTCTGGTGATGCATGAGACCAAGGGATATTTAGTTTTGTAGTAATCAATTTTCGGACCTCAATAAATAATTTTTTCCCGATTTTTATTTTATATTTTTACTTTCTCTCCCTATACCATAGTATATGGAGAAAGTATTGTATTCGTCAAAATTTTCGAGTTTGAGTTTTTGGTGGAAATATCCGTTTTGGGTCCCTCTGAACCTAAACAAGTGGTTTTAGGAGTGATGTCTGTGTGTGTGTCTGTGTGTGTGTCTGTGTGTCTGTGTGGATGTTATCAGACCTAGAGCCTAAACCAGTCGTCTGATTTTGATGAAATTTGGTATGGAGGTACTAATCCACGGTATCTCCAGGCGTATTTTTCATTTTTGTTAATTTTTTATTTTTAAGTTTAATTTTCCCATAAAAACCCTTAAAATAACAGAAAAATCAACTTTTCTCAAAAACGGCTCAAACGATTTTGATTAAAATTTTATAGTTTATTAGGGACCTATAGTACTTTTTTTTCTTAAAATTTAGGTTTTTCTGAACGCAGTGATATATAATACTTGTATGATTGAAGTATATTAAGCTGGGAAAAAATTGAAATAAAGTTTACACCGACTTTTTAGATAGCGCCGTGCTTTCCAATGCGTTATCCTTATATATAATTCTGTAAGCGAAATTTTAGATTAAAAATTCTGGGAATTTGGTAAATCGGAGGATGATGGGAGGGATATCAAATTAAAGGTATCGATTCAAGGTACGAGGGAAAAATATAAGTTTTTTCTAAAATTAAAAACTAAGTGGTTTTTGGTGTCCCCGAAAAACGAAAAATCCCCATAAGAAATACATGTGAATTTAAAAACATCTGCTTTGTTCACATTAAAACATTTGGTATTAAATAAATAAATTACAAACATAAAACAGCTGTTCTGTAGTTTACATTAAAACATTTGATCTAATACTAATCATACTAATACTAATTATACTAATTATCTATACTAATATTATAAAGAGGTAAAGTTTGTTTGTTTGTTTGTTTGTTTGTTTGTTTGTATGTAGGGGGTAATCTCTGGCACTACTGAACCGATTGAAAAAATAGTATTACTAATAAAAAGCTACACTATCCCTGAGTAACATAGGCTATAATTCATTTCGATAAAAACCTTTTTTTATTTCAATATTTATTTGTAGTCGGAAATAGTCGGAAAAAATTCTTAGGTTAGGCATAGATAATAAGCCAACACATGTATTTACATTTATTACCATAGCAACCAATTGAATAAAATAACATTATATAATATAGCTCACGGTATATAGAATACTATTAGTATTCTATATACCGTGATATAGCTGTTTGCTCCAATATTTCCATTAACAGCTGATTTCAAAATTTGAAGCAATTATTTTTGTATTTCTAGCTTTTAGGTTAGGGTTTTAAAGTGTACACCTGAGCCTTGCTGGTTCTTTTAACCATTATTATAACTGCTGTTATAAAATAAAATAAGTAATTTAATTCGAACATTTAACATTATTTACCATCATAGCTTTGAGGTTATTATTAATCCTATACCTTTATTATAAATAAAACATAACATATGTTTTTGGAAGGTTCCGTTGGGGGTTGGCGTGCGGAGCACGCAGGGGTCTCCCCTAGTTATATGTATGGCTATGTTATTTGTAATGGTTATGTAAGAAGCTGTTATTTCGTTTTCTGAGGATGGCAACAACTTTTAGTGTCTACAGCTGCAACACAGCTGTCATTTTTCTGCTTTTGGTTTTGTTTTGTGTTTGTTGTTTTTACTAGGCTGTATCTTAGATTTTGTTTCCGCGAAATTAAAAAGGCCTAAAAAATAGAAAATATAGGACATGGTAAGTTTTGGTATGCTATGTTAAATAAAATAAATAATGTCAAGTAGGTTTAGGGTCATGGAGCACTTTTGTCATCTGGCTGTAATGTTGACCGGTAACTTGCCCGCGAATTCGATTACGCTACGTAACGCGTTTTTTTAAGCCTATATATAAAATATATATCAAACTAAAACTAGCCTACTCTATCAAGTTTGCCTTACCCTGAGGTATAGAAAGCATAAATAAATTATTCATAGCCCTCAATAACTAGTAGATACAAAAACAAAAAAAAATTTTTAGTTTTTTTCCAAAAGTTTGGTATTTTACCAATTTTTCAAGTTTATGTTCCTTTTTCTCATGAACTATTGAACTGATTCTTTTGGAATTTTTTGACAGTGTTTACTAGTTTATTGTAAGCACACTGAGGTTTTTTGTAGACATATAACTTACTACAGCAATAAAGTACTACAGTAATAAAAAGTAATAAATTGATTTTTCAACAGTAATTTTGTAAACAAAATTTTAAGTTTTTGTATAAACATGGCAAAAAATCTCAGTGTATGTCCAAATGCCTATTTAAACTTAGTGTAAAATTTCAGCTTGATTGGTGCAGTAGGTTCTGAGAAAATGGAACATATGTTAACGTGGCGTCTTATGGAGGGTCCGCCCGAAACTCAGGATATAAAAGTATATTCGCCACTTTCACAAGAATCAAAATTAAGTAGCTAGCCTCTCATTCAAGCTCCTGCCCACTCGGTAAACAATCAAATAAATCCGCTTAGCGGTGGATCACACGATTTCCGACCTTGAAACTGGGTTGTAAAACTTGGCATTTGTTGCTCTAACATAAGCTTGAGTAGATGACGTTCTTATTAATTAAACCCTGGCGTTCGGAAAAGTATAGTAACTGTGTTAAATGTGATGCCTTTAGATTGTATATACGTTGATTTCAAGTCTCTACTCGTTAACTAACAGACTGTTAGACTGTTTAAGCCGCTTTTATGACGAGGCTACCTCATCATGCTTATGCTCCAAATCAACAAGTTGTTTAGTATCAGTACTGCATTTCTACTAATTCAGGGCTATATTAGGAGATGAGGTAGACCACTTTTCAAAATGTGTCTGTAGGGATTCTTAGAAAGTTAATATTGATGTCTACGATGTATTGAATTGTTAAATGATACGAACTTGTATCCTTAAATTTAATAGCATATATATATATATAGATAGAGAGAGAGGGAGAGGGAGAGAGAGAGAGAGAGAGAGAGAGAGAGAGAGAGAGAGAGAGAGAGAGAGAGAGGGAGAGAGAGAAAGAGAGAGAGAGCGAGAGAGAGAGAGAGAGAAGAGATAATATACTCTAACTTTAAAACAATTCTATAAAATAAATCTACAAATTATTTCTAAGATAAAGTGAAAATTAACACACTGTTTTCATGGAAAAATTTAACATATTATTTATACAAAATAGCGACCCTGTGCGTCATTCATTACCAAAATATGCTAAAACGGAGAAAGTAATACGTCCTTAATTTTTTTTAAGGCGCAAAATACCCAATGAATGGCATTGTATGAAAATAAGTTTATTTTTACACTTCCTCTAAACCGGTTCCTGATTGACCTCAAGCTTCTGTGAAACTTTGAAGCCTAATTTTACGTTTTACACTCTCGCTATATATTTCTTAGTTCTACAGGGTCGTCTGCAATTTGTAAACTTGTAAGTTAAAAATGTGGTTTAAAATACTACGTATTGCATCCTATACAATTAGTTAACATACAAAACAAACGCACAGTTATTATAACAATATTTTAACTATACATACTATCGTTACACACAATAGTAAACAATCGATATAAATTATTTATCAAGTTTTAGGCTGACTTAACTAGGCACATAAAGGATAGAATCAAAATATTTTGAAGTAACTGTTCTTTACATAATTGATTGTCAGATCTTATATTTCTTCCAGTTGTGCAATAAAAATTAAAATAAATAGTGTTTAAGCGGTTGTCGTGAACACCTTATTTATGTACCGGGTGTCCCACGAAGAGGTCCCTATTTTTGAATTAATATATTAGATGCACCGAACACTCTACAAACCTGAAACTCAACAGTCCTAACATACACATATGTAAAAGAAATACACCTCAGTATCAGTTAATTCTGACACATAAGGACAAAATGGCGGGATATCAAAGAAATAGTACCTTTTCGTTAAAATAGTTTTATTTGCTTAAGTGTTACAACATAATTATTGAATTTTAACGATGTTACTAAGCACTAAACAACGTTAGGGAATTAAAGATATAAGTAACTCATAAGTAAATAAAATCTATTTGATCCATAAACCTTATTCAAACTGATGTTCATCGATCGCAATGCACTGATGACAACGAAATAGAAAACAGTCATACGCTTTGCTGAACAACTCTCGAGGTATCAACAACAGTTCCTCTTCGATCAACCTCATTAGTTCATCGTCTGTCGCAATGTTATGACAATAAACCTTCTCCTTCAAAAAGCCCCACAGATAAAAGTCACAAACAGTCAAGTCTGGAGACCTTGGGGGCCAGCCCATGAAGCTGCTGCCACGACCTATCCAACGGTTAGGAAGATTTTGGTCCAAAACTGCTT
The DNA here is from genome assembly GCA_018207615.1 of Philaenus spumarius. Classification (NCBI taxonomy): domain Eukaryota; kingdom Metazoa; phylum Arthropoda; class Insecta; order Hemiptera; family Aphrophoridae; genus Philaenus; species Philaenus spumarius. The sequence goes on along the minus strand of JAGFPH010006511.1, from coordinate 60,082 downwards.
TGGCCACATTAGCATAATGCGGAGGAGCTCCATCCTGTTGGAAAAAAACGTCTTTCATCTCAGGCTGAGAAAGATGAGGAACTATGTGATTGCTTAAAACTGATGCATACCTTTCTCCAGTCATTGTTTGTAGGGATATGTCATACGACAAAACACCATCCTTGGTAACAGCAGCCCTAACTGTTATACCTGTTGATTTTAATTTCTCTTCTTGTAAGATATGTGGATTTTTTGTGTTATAGTAATGACAATTATGCCTGTTTACAGTTCCTGTTCGATAAAATTTCGCTTCATCTGAAAATACGATTCCTTCATGCCATTTGCTATCTACGTCAGTCTTTTCAATTATTTTCGAACAAAATTCCAAACGTCTGTCAGGATCATCTTCAAGCAGTCCGTGAACTAAATGAGTTTTATAATGTTTCATTTTGTTCTTTTGGACAGATGACTTCGGTATCCCTGTAGCAGATTCCACCTTCCTGAATTAGGCGTATTTGGAGATTCCATGAAAGCAGCACATACGATTTCTTCATTTTCTATGTTGGAGGATCTATGGTATTTTTGTTGTATTGACCCCGTTTCTAGTAGGATAGTCTTCCACTTACGAATAGATTTCCTTGACGGTGGAACTACACCTAGGTACCTTTCCCTAAAACACCTTATTGCTTCATAATTATTTTCAAAGGCAATAGCCCAGGAACAACATTTCACTTTTTGCTCAGTTGAAAACGGCATGGTACAATGCAACTTAATAACAAATGCCAATGTTTATTACCAAATTTAATATGTTCATAGTTGTGGATACACGCAGTCAGCTGATAGATTTAAAATAGTCTAAACAGCTGTAGCTGTTCCTATTCTAAATAAAAGTAGGTTTACCCTTAAAATACGATTGCTGATTTTGTTGTTTTTCCGCCATTTTGTTTGGATCAGTCAGAATTAACTCATACTCAGGGGTATTTCGTTTACACATGTGTTAGTCACGACTGTAGAATTTCAAGTCTGTAGCGCACTCTATACGTCTGTCATATCAATTCAAAAATAGGGACCTCTTCGTGGGACATCCGGTATAATATGTTTGATTACGTTTCCAGTATGGTATAGAGTGTTGGGGTGGAGCACCAATCACAACTTTAAAGCCACTAATTTCAACCCAAAAATATTTTATCCGGATTGTTTCATTTAGTAACAGGTTCTCTTCATCTTTCCCTCTATTTGCCAGTTATAAAATACTCCCCCTAAGACATCTTTTTGTGTTTAAGGTTCTAACAATTTTTTTGTTACTGTTCTAGACAAAATAGTTTTAAAATCTTTGACATTTTTCGATATTTTAAAGACATTTCAAATTTAAAAATAGGTCGAATGGAACATTAGTTTAAAATTGTTCTACAAAATGTTGGTTTCTGTATTTTTATTTACTACCGGTCAACCGGTAAATGGCTTTATTCTAAAAACTCAAATTTCACTCGGTAATGTTAACGATAAACCATTTTAAACAAAGGCTAACTTTTCCATGGTGCGTAAACGTATATTTTCATGGCAAAATGCGTTTTAATTGTTTATATAATAAAAGACTATATAAAATCTAAACAATAAAATGGTAAGACGTATAATCAACGTTTAAATAACAAAATGTCCAACTTTAAAATACATTCGTGATTTCCACTCGATCTACATTGACATAGGCAAATTTTTAGATAGACATGGGGTTTTTCATTTCTCTGTACTGAGAGTAGGCCTAACCCTTTCAGCGGTAGTAGACAAAAGTGAAAATTGTGTACTTTTACTAACGCTATCTTGAAACGGGACCAGTTAATTAAAATTCTTTTTCAGATGGACTTCTTTTTTATAAATTTTTATTAATAAAATACCTTTCAAATGATGTAACACTCGTCTTGTATTTGTATTTATTTATTTTTTTAAAATTATTTCTAATTAAATATATATACATGTAAGTCAAATGTTCTGTCTACTTTATGATTGTCGTTAAATTATTTTACTTCTAATTGCACTTTTAATCACTCTTGAACGGAAAGCTCGCAGAAGCCTCAATTAGTTTAAGAAATAATAATGCAATAATATTTGTTGCATGTCATTCAATTTAAAAGAGTAAATTAATATTTAAGGTAACTAAACAAATCAAAAATATTCTGTAAATAATACTGCATAATTATTTTTCATGCAAACGTTAAAAAAATTTTTTTTTTTTAGTATTACATAGTAGTAACATTTACTCTTTTGCGTTGAATCGCTTTGAGACATTCACGAAGACAACGTTAGCTGCATACGATTGTTAAAGTTGGTGACGTCATTGATCGTTAAAGCCAATACCAGCGTAGTTTTAATACAACAATAAACAACGGTATTAGTGTTTGCACAGATTTCGTTCCGGCTTTGATCTGTAAAAGACACGATGGAAATTCCGAAAAACACTGGCATTAAAGTAACTCCCATAATACGAGCATATAATAAAACATTGCTTTTTATAACACATAATTTGTTGTGTGTACTAGAAGAACAAAATGTAACTAGTAGCTTCTAGTTTGTTTCAGCACTGTTGCTATGGATATTTCATAGTAATGAGCAATAGAGTATTTAAAATATAAGGCATTGTCATTACTTTAATAATATATTAAAATCAGTACGCTATGTTATGCAATGTGATTAGTGGCCAATAAAAAACTTCCTCCTCCACTAACTTTATAACTGGTATGCTGAATACTCATGTTTCTCTACCGCATTTCATAAAATAAAATATACAATAAATTATTTCTTAAGTCTAAGTATTATTTTTACAGAAGAATTCGTTATTGTGTTGTCTTTTAGATACAGGGAGTTAAAGATCCTAAAACCTTAATATAGAACAAGGACTTATCTTGTTTCGTTATCGGTCTGTCTATCCGTTTGTATTTTTTACAAAAAACATTTCTTTCTAATTAACGACTTAAAATAATTGAACCAAATTGAATATTTTTTCTATCGTTGTTTTCGGTTACTACGTTAGTACGTATAGCACAACTGGTTATAAAATAGTGTGATTAAATTAACTTGGTTTTAGGTACGGTAGGCTATATATTTTAATTGGAGCTTTCGAATTTGTCTATTTACTGTAACTGTTTATTAACTAACGAATAGCGGAGTTAATGAAGACCAAAACATAAAGAATTTCGGGAATATTATTATGGTACAGCTGATTTTTCAAATTTGATAGATCAATACTCTAGAGGAGTAGGTCTATATATCAGATTCTCTGTTTAAAGTTATAATTTATTCATGATGGATGTTCAGTTATATTATTAATTATTCTAACTATTGCCATAATTTGTCCTCGGCCAGATGTTGTTCTGAATCCGGTCTGTCATCTCGTTTTGCCGTTATGTGTGTGTGCGTGTTTTTTTTTTTTTTTTTTGACTTCCCAGTTTAAGCTCTGAGATGTCCTCCGTAGTGTTTAATGTTAGTAGTATTTAGTTTTACATTTTTTTCTATAACGTACTGTAGGCCTAGACAACTAGTTTATAAGCATATGATTACGGGAGTTGTTTAATATTCCCGGAACGTCGTGTATTGATTTTAACATTCAAATGACGGCAAATCTCTGAATAATCAATAATAATAGAATATATTAGATGTCCCCAGTTTTCCTCTTAGAGCCTTCCTCCTTCGGCCCCAAAGTTAGACAACCGGTTAGAATAATAAATCTTAACATACTCACACTGATTTAAATCAAAACCCCGAACCACAAAACAAGGAACAAAAACAATAACTAAACAACTAAATTGTAAGTTATGTTTAATTCGTTACCGTTATATACATTTCGATGACATGGTCATCATCCTCAGAGGGGTTTAACACTACTAAAGTATACAGACAATATTACAGAGCTATATATACCCGCCCTCCCCCCCTCCTCCCCATACCGGTTAATCAAGACCAACCTGGTGGGAGAATGGTAGGAGCCACAATTAATCTACTACAAGTATCTATTATTAACAATAAAAACCAATTTAACAATAAATTATAAAACTATTAAATACAAAAAATAACAAACTGGTCTACTAAAACTATAAACAGCCAAACAGAAAATAAAATAAAAACTAATGGGCCTGAAAAAAAAACAAACAAAAGAAATTAAAAACCTAATAAAATAACATAACCTGTAAAATCCAATATTAACAAATACAGATCAACAAAATAAATAATATAGGCCTATAGTTTAAAAAATACAAATAACTGAAAGTTAAAAAATTTTAATTAAAGTTAAGAAATATTACCAATAATAAATACAGTACTATCTATTGCTAAAGGTTCCTATCCAGTCCTAACATACTAACTGAAACAAACTATATAAACAATGAATCCAAATTTTGTGAAACAGTTTGTTTGCAATTTCCTTGTAATGCATTAGTTGTACTTCATCAGGCTCTTCGATGTATAGCTGTAACGGTTTGTTTGAGTTGTGAGCATCGTAACTGTAACCTGTATGGCTTTGGGATCATTTCACATTGTTCGAGCGATAAAGCAATGACATTTAGTGGTTCACTCTCTCCAACATTATTACCTAACTGGACACACACTGCTGGGCATTGTTGGACTGTTTCCAACTTCTAAACGATTAAGTCGACACTACAATGTTTGTACTTTGTATTATTTTATTGTCGTGTCTGAGTAGAGAAGATATTACTTGCTGCAGTTAGCACTAGTAGAATTAAGTTAACACAATATTGTAACGGGTTTGCCAATACAAT
>JAGFPH010006511.1:45271-55327 GCA_018207615.1 Philaenus spumarius | reverse complement strand
GTTAGCACAAGTAGAATTAAGTTAACACAATATTGTAACGGGTTTGCTAATACAATTTCCTTTCATTGCTATAAACTAGTGGTCTCGGAGCAAAATAGATGAAACTCTTTTCTGGGCCGCGAATGTAGATGGGGAGAAAAGCTAGCAGGGGGGGGGGGGGGAGAAGCTAGCTCTAGTATGTTATATTAAATAGAAAGAATATTGAATTTAACTGAATACTCTGTTTTTATTTAAAATCGTTTAAGTTAGCCGGTACATGCAATATATAATAAATATACTTGTTGGGACATACAAAGGTGCTGAAAAGTCCGGAGACATCCCTGTTAATGTTTAGTGAGTGGGTAGAGAATAGCCAAATTAATAAAACGTTTATAAGGCATACAATTTTACTTTGGCCTTATATTCAAAACTGACATTTTTTGAGGTTCTCAAATTTGTTTGTATTGATAAAAAAAAGAAACGACCACCATTTTCAGTTTGATTAAGATAGCGACCTCTAATTAATTTAGTTTGTTGGTTTTATTTAATCAATACCTTTAAAATGTGGGGTCAACGATAGGGGACCACATTTAAAACCTACACAATTTAAGGCTCTTCTTTACCTTGAAGAAAACTCCCGAGTGTACAGTATCATTTCAATGCAAAAGGCCTGACTCAAGCCTCAAAATCGTTGAAACATGCATTCGTAATAACGTGTTTCGGATTCTATTTATAAATTAATAATCTGGGAAACTACTTTACGTTATACAGAAGGCTTTACATTTTTTACGTGTTAGCTTAAAATATGGAAATTATTGCTTAAAACTCCCAAAAAAAAGCGTAAAAAATAATCGATTTTTACTTATTTAAACTGTTGATTAAAATGAGTTGTTGACGATTTCTTTAAATTATGAAATAAAAGACAAAAGCAAAAAGCCTTTAAGAACAATTTAAGATGTTTCACAACTTTTTAGGTTGAAAAATGGCGTCCGAAACACGGTAGTACGAAGTGGATATTTTTGTTGTTTTACGCAAGGTATAGAAGACCCTTAAACATTTCGGATACGGGGGAAAAGTTGTCCTATATATTAAAAAGTATATTTTTATGCCTTATAAACATTTTTAGAATTTGGTTTTTCTCTACACACTCACTAAAGAGTTACAGGGTTGTCTCCGGACTTTTCAACACAATTGTATAAATAAGTCAATTATTTTAATCGGATTATTGACTAAAAAGCGCTACAAATAAAAGAAGAGATATAATTAATTATTAAATCAAAGAAGTAGACTATTTAAAACTGTAACCTGTATTTTAAAATTATTGATAAACTAATAAAGAAAGAGCGTTTTCCTCAAATAATAAAACACAAACTATTTATTTAAAACTTTTATATCCAAAGACGTATTAAATAAATTGAATCCTAAATAAACTATGAATAGTAATAAAATATATGTGTTTTGTTTTTGTCTTTTGGACACAAAGCTTTTCCATATTTTGTTCAGTTTTAAAACCACTGTTTAAATGTTAATACTGTTGTTGTTTTTGTATTTTCTTTGCAATACTTTCGTTTTGAGTAAAATCATAAACTAACATCTATTCCATAATACAAGTTATTTTGTTTTAAACGTTCTATTCAGTATTCACGGTTTTAAATTTAGAAAGTATTAGGTATAAAATAAAGAAATACATTTATTATTTCTAAACAAAGTTAAAAAGTATTTAGTGTTATTTTGATTATTTTAAATGTCAGCGTTATCAGATTACTGGAAATGTGATAACGTAGCATGCAGTTTAAGGATTATCGTGTTCGAAGAAAATTGCCTTAGCGTGGAAACACGTAACTATCTCAAATTATAGATTTAGAAGTGATAATAACTGCTCAGCTAAACTATCATTAATTAAAAGAACTGCTAATTAAAAGCAAGGTAATTGTGATGCGAAACGATTCTATTATAACATGAAGAAAAGTAGTTTTAAATAAGGCGCAATGATATATTTTGAAAATGTGAGAAAGCTTGCTGCATTAATTTGATGACAAAACACAAATTATAAACAGGAATAGGGCAGCATTAGCAGCAGGAGGGAATACTCTAGGAGTTAGATAAGTAAAAGTCAGTAAACAAATCCAAATTCTTGACTGATTTTCTAGTTTAAAAATATTTTGTATTTGCCCGTGGGTTTAATTTTCCAATTTTGTAAAAGTATGACTTGGCTTAAGCAGCCATCTCGTAAAATACATTTTATGCAGTATTACCTAAATGGTGCTTTTCAGGAAAATAATAGTGGACACAATTTTTTTTATAAAATGAAATGTCTTACATCTTTTGTATGCGACATTTTTTTATTGCGTCTTCTTTTTAAGTTACAGCACTTGGATATTTTCTAAACATAATATTTGATACATATCAATAGCTGATGATGAATCCATGTAGTTGGTAAACAATTTTATATACAAGGTTTTTATTGTAAAACTATGATGTCTTTAAAGGTATTTTTATAAACATTAGGGTAATGTGAGCGAAGTGAATGGATAAGTAGTATTGTTGCAGTATGCAATAAGCAAAAATAGACTAATAGTAATAAATAAAAATTGTAATATAATAATTGCTAGTAATTTCATTTTATTTATGCCCAAGTCTGCTCTAATTAACAAAATAATGAATCTATTATTTTTTTTTTTTATTTAACTCACACATATTAACTAAACTATTACTAAACATATTACGATATAACAGCTGTTTTGTATTTACATCACCAATATCTAAAAGCTTATGTTAGTAAATAAATTCAAATTTTTAAATATAGATATAAAACAATTTTTTTTAATTATATGGTTTTACCATGTATTAATAATGAATGTTATGTTAGACAAACGTAGGATAGATAGATTTTTTGAACAGTTCCCTTTCAAAAATATCTTCAGCTGTACAATCTTAATTTGCCCACAGTTCCGTAATCAAGCACTACACGATTCTAGATTTACAAATTGTTTATCGTTATATCCTACAACCTTCCTCGCGGTCTTAATAAAAAATCATTCAATTTGAAGAACTACTCAGCTACATGATGAAACAACTTTCCAGCTTCATTTTCGTTTAAATCATATTCAAACAGTTTAACTTCTAAAACTCTGCGATTATTAATAAATACATTTTATTTGTGCTTATAGGCCAAAAACCCGTGAATAAAAATACATATGATGATTGATCATAGCAATAATTTTATTTAATAATTTATTAGTGGCAGTAGTAACATTTATTATGGCAGTCTTTATATGTTATTTTTATTGATAGTATGGAACTAAACAAGAGTCATTATATATAGCATAGCACCTGAATTGTGGTATGGTAGCTATTATTATTAACGAAACATTGGTGCAAGTGCCATTTAGATCAGTCGACGTGTTGGGCAAACTAAAAGATAATATAATTATATATCTAATATAACGTGCTGCATTTGCTAAAAATGATTTTTTTTTTAAATTTATTATACTCATTATATGTGTTTTGATAAAGGGTAATTTTGAATACACTTGATAATTAGAAGCAAAAGTAAAATAAAAATATATTTAGGAAGGAATTAATCCAACGCCATACGGGACCATACTTTCGATCAGCCATAGACAATTTGATGATGTGCATTTTTATTCCATACTAGTGGATGCAGCAATGCTTCACTACTATTGCTCGATTTAATAATTTAAAGGGTAGTAAAGTTATTCCATTTCATTACACTGACTTAAAATAATCTAATTTAAAAATGGTTTTTATACCGGTTTTTATGAATATACTACACAAATTTAAATTTATAGTTTGTAAACCTTTATAGATAATACAGTAAACCTTTTGTTTGCTTTTACCTAATCAAAACAAACTGATAGTTGTGAAGAATTGCAAAAACCTTATTCTAAATTAGCCCAATTGGTTGAAAATAAACGGGTTTCGGTTCATTGTAGGCCTAACCTAAAACTGTATTCAGTTTTTGATCCAACTCAGCTGTCTTATATATAAATTATGTAACAACCAAAGTTTGAATTGAATTGAAATACCGGGTGTCCCATGAAGATCCTCCCTCTTTAATTTTTGAACGACTGTAAATATTCAAACATCCTTGGTAAATATTAATAACATAAGTCAAAGTACTTTTTATGTGGTTTAGGGTTTCAACCCTCACCCCTAAATAGGGGTTGCTGGTGGTAGTTTTTTATTTTCAAATAGCAACCCCTAGCAAGTTGCATATCATTTTAAAGAACGTTTTTATACGAACAGCTGTTTTTGTGCACTATGGTCTTGAGTCCATACAAAAGAGGCTGTTTAGTTTTTTTCCAAATTTGAAACTTTTTCGGGAAAATTTTCAAATTTTTCTTTATATAAAAACCTAGTTCGGACTACTACGTGGTCCAGCCGTTCTCAAAGGATGAGCTTACAAAGGAACAGCAATTCATTTGTATTATATATATATATATATATACCATTATGTAAGAAAAACACCTCAGGACTGCAATCTTCACATTTTTTATTGTTACTAATAACACTATTGATTTATACGTGTTTGTACCATTATCAAATCGTATTAGCTTTGTATTCACGGACAATAACGTGATTAACAAAACTGTATTAAACAATTCGAGATGCTATTAATACGGTTTGATCGAACATAGTTTGGTTAAAAGTGTTCGTTTGCTAGTAAATCCGATCTATCGCCGGCTGCTAATAAATTGATAAGGGTGGCGGAGACCACATCTGGGTTATTTTAATAAAGTTGGGAGACTCGACGGCTCTGCTTGTTTGTTTTATTGATCTCTTCCAACACGGCGGATGAACGCACGCACGGACAGACTCTTACACCGCCTCTCCGCGCTATTTGTTGCATTTAATGAACGGAACTAATTTGATTAACATTTTAATAAAGGTATTACTTACATGCAGCAGCTTTCTGGAGCAATTAGTGTTTAGTCATTAAATCGGAGATTATATTAATATCTTTTATTAAAAAAAAAAGAAAAAACTAGAGGAGACCGTGTGCTCCATACGTCTACCCTAAGCTGCTTGCTATGTTTGCTCAATTGCAAGCAACATAATTTTAATTCATAAAAACCTGCACTTTATACAATTACAAAATTTGTAAAGGTTCCTTTAGGCAATTTTACTTTCTCACTACACTCTAGTACTATAGAGAAAGTATAGTGATCGCAAAAAAATCGATGTTGAGATTTTTGTGGAAATATCCGTTTTGGGACCACCTGAGTCCAAAAAAGTGGTTTTCACAAAATGTCTGTCTGTATGTATACAAAGCTAGAGCGAAAACTATTCGATCGATTTCAAACAAATTTGCACCAGACATGTCAAGTAGGCCTGTATAGATGCACGAAAAACGGTTTTGAAAAACAACCCCCTTTTTGGCAAAAAAACCCAAAAATCAGTTATTATTTTTTTATAAAAAAACGGCTCTAATGATTTTGATAAAATTTGGCTTATTTGTAGCCTTTAATGTAGCCTACCATATGCAAAAAAAACTGCATCTTTCTAAAAATTCTCGTTTAGCTAATAATAATAATAATAATAATAACAACATATTTTGGGGGTTTTTGGCCATAAAGGGGGTTGTTTTTCAAAAATGTTCAAAACCTTTTTTCGTGCATCTATACAGACCTAATTGTTTGGTGCAAATTTGTTCGAAATCGGTCGAATAGTTTTCACTCTAAGTAATTATAATAATATTTATTAGTTAATCTCCTACTTTAATAAATCACCTCTCCTACCGTTCCTACAATTATGAAGTCACATTGAATCTGTTTAATAATTTAAATATGTTTGTGAGAAGGTATGTGCCAGTTCCTGGTACCGTTTATTTATTTGTTAAAAGAACCCAACATTGTCAGAAATTACTTCCGGCTCAGATAGGTTAAAGCCGAACCCTGGGAATAACATTATTCAAACAAAAATGGCAATGTGTTTATTGACAATTGAAAAAAAAGGTAAAAATGGCCGCCCCCCCCCCCCCAGTCACAACATCACACCTATAAAAATTCCAAAAGAATGTTTAATGTTGTCACGAACTTCAAATTGTAATATGTTTTAATTTAGGCATTACCAAATAGAGAAAAATTGCTAAGCGATTCTGAATTTCGCCAGTTGATACTAAATGTATTCACATTCACACAGCTGATGTATAAGTGTATGTCCCGCTATGCATGCCAAACCGTTTGATGGATGCCGACAAAATGTGGAATAGTGATTATTTAGAACTAGTGGAAACTAAATACAAATTACCTCACGTAAAATATATTCTTGTTTTAACAATAAAATTACATTTTCTAAAACACTAAGAGAATATGATACTCAGATACTCAAGAAAGCATTAATGTTATCCACTGAAATATTTTTTAATGTGCTTAACAATTCTTAGCATTTTTTATAATGATAGTATAGATATACGTACAGTATTAACATTATTTAATAACCAATATTATACATTATTTTAATCTCGTATCTTTTATAGGCCAGTCGGTAGAGGTCAATTTAGACCTAAAGTTCCAGTAATTTACAATACGGCTGATTTTTTTTTATAAGTACATTAAATTATGTAGATTAACATAAAACAAAGTTTACCAGTCTATCGATTTCCCAAAGTCGAAAAAAAAATCGATTATCATTTTTTTTCTCGATTATCCTTAATATTTCGAGCTGGGATGAAAATAGAGGAAAATAAAAAATACCACCGTGTAGGGGAGGTATTTTTCAGCAAAAAATGTCATTTGTATTTATTTCGTCCGAGCAATGTTTGTCTGGAAAAAATTCGATAATGCAGGTATGTATTTTGCAGCAGGGGAAATCACTAAAAGGGGACATCATATTCATATATAAAGCGTTGGCTCATTCTAAATTGGCTGAATTTTAATATATCGAATTGAAACTTGGTATAGGAGTTAAAATATATATTTTAAACTTTTATGCTGACTCTCAGCTTGTTATCTTGTAAATTACCCAATCTAGGAGTCGATTTCGATTATCGATTTTAGGAGTACCGGACCCACGAACTAATTTCAACCTATTCCAGTTTCATCAATTTTTGGAATATCAACATCAAATTTGTTTTACAAGTTGAGTACACCAGTATAAATGTTCTTAGTAAGTATGAACGATTTTTTTTCATGTTATTTTTAAAAACGAGGCGCTTGAAAATAGTCTTCTGTTTTACCTATCTCGTTTTAACTATAACACCTTTGGATTCAACGACTCCATTTTCGACATTTTTGAACATATCGATTTAAAAATTAGTACAGAAGTTAGAAACACAATAGTTTCTTGCTATACTTATTTTAAAAACTATATTTAAAAAATTGACTAATCTGCAGCCGATTAACTCAAGCGTTTTGATGAAAAATCTAAAAAGGTCTATAAAATTAAACTTTTTTAAGTAACTTGTGCTTTGAAAAGTAAATAATAAAAAAGGTTTATACTCCTTGATCTTGTTTGAATATATATATTTAACTTGTAAAAAAACTTTCAGGTTGATATTTTGAAAATTTTCTAAACTGCAGCTGTTTAAAATGAATTGGTGGGTCCGGTACTCCTAAAATCAATAATCGAAATCAACTCCTAGATCGGGTCATTTTTAAGATAACAAGCTGAGACTCAGCATAAATGTTTAAAATATATATTTTAACTCCTATGTCAAGTTTCAATTCGATATATTAAAATTCGGCCAATTGAGAATGAGCCAACGCTTCATACATGAATAAGATGTTCCCTTTTAGTGATTTCCCCTGCTGCAAAATACATACCTGCATTATCTATTTTTGTCCAAACAAACCATTGCTCCGACGAAATAAATACATGTGACCTTTTTTGTTGAAAAATGCCTCCCCTACACGGTGGTATTTTTTATCTTCCTCTATCTTCATCCCAGCTCGAAATATTAAGGATAATCGAAAAAATAAATGATAATCGATTTTTTTCGACTTTGGGAAATCGATAGACTGGTAATCTTTTTTTATGTTAATCTACATACTTTAAGGTACTTATAAAAAAAAATCAGCCGTTTTGCAAATTACTGGTAGTTGTAACCTATACCGACTGGGCTATTAAGAGCATGTGTACAATCTTGGAGGTTTTCAACATATGAGATCGTTGAATTTGTACATTACATTACATTATTCACTACCTAAGTGTTTTGTTTTATAACTAGGGGAGACACTTGCGTGCTCCGCACGCCAACCCTGTTGGACCCTTCTATGCACATATGTTATGTTTCCTTTTCAATAAAGGTTAGGATTAATAATAACCTAAAAGCTAAGATGCTAATAATAATGTTAAATGTCCAAATCAAATTATTTCCTGTATTTTATACCATCGGTTATAATAAAGAGTAAAAAAAATCAGCAATGCTCAGGTCTACACTTACAAAACTTTACCTAAAAGTTAGAAATAGAAATAATCGTTTCAAATTTTGAAATCAGCCGTTAATGGAAATATTTGAGAAAACAGCTGATTGCTGTACCAATACTAAACATATTTTTAATAATTATTTAATATGGCGCTCCTTTTTTTTGGTATAGATTGTGTTGTTTTTACGTCCAACAGATCGCTCTTTACAAAAACCTAACCTAAAAGTAAGAAATACAAATAATTGTTACAAAGTTTGAAATCTGGTGTTGATGGATTATAGCAAACGGCTAATTACTGTTATTATTATATTCAATATACATATTTAATGGCGCTCACATTTTTGTTAAATGTTTAGTATACTTTTTGTTGTTTATATGTTCAATAGATGCTGCTGTTAAAAAAAAAGTATATCAAAACCTGCTTGTGTTAGAATGTAATGCCTTGTAAAAATTTTAAAGTAATCAGTGAAGAACTTTCGGAGGTTTGAAAATTTGAACAAATCAACGTTTACATTTTTATTTATATAGATAATAATGGTTTAATGGAAAAGGTAAAATAGGAAGAATCTATGGAAATGGGAAAACATTGCTTCAGATTGTAAGAACTACGAAAAATGTATAATGTAATATTATACAATTCATAGTTTATAAAATAAAAGGTACAAATCATACCGATAAAAAAAAAAAAAGAAATGATAAAGAAATAATATTTTATTAGAGTTTGTGTGCCTAGCCAATGAAATACTTTATTATGTTTTATCTCAGTTTCATCTCAGTCATATTGGATCTATTCAAGACACACAAAAGTGCAGAGTATTGTTGTCATAAACCGTTGTATTATGATTTAACGGTCAATGAAAGTAATAACAAATCATATTTAATGAGATGAAATTATGACCTTACACAAAACATCATGTAGGCCTAGTATTTGTGTAAATACAATTACATAAGTGGAAATAATGTAAACTGTAATTAGACGAATTAACCAATCAGTAAACATCCCAAGCACTCTACGATCTATTTTACAATAGTTTGATACGCCTACTAACCCACTTACGATAACTTACAAATAAAAGCTACGGTGCTGGGTTCTGATTTTCTAATTTCAACTTCAGAAACATCTGTTTCTACAACAATTAAACGCCGACAAGAAGATTGTATGCGAAATTTAACGAGTAATTAAAACCAGCACAGAACGCTCGTAAAACTAACTAAAGCTTTGGTCGTGTGAAATAGAGCGGAACCCAGTGCTGGTACTTTCTCCGTCCTCCGCTAGAGTGCGTTGACCACGTTGTTGTCAAGTTGTAAAGGTTATCTAACGGGTAGGCGTCAACGTTTTGACTTGTTTCGTTGCCTTGTTGCAATCTTGAAACGTTTTACATTTATTTTCGAAATTTGCATTTGACCTTTTCAAATATCACGTTATCGAAGTCCTTACGTGATTATTGACAACTATTTATTAAACAGTTTTATTTGATGCTTCAAAGAAGAACAAGTATTTGTGAATCCCCAATGTAACCGTGACACTTCATTTCAAAATTATCCAGTTCGTTACTGTTCCTGCTTCCTCCTTCTGTATCTATGTGACAAGGATCGGGAGATTTAATATTGATAGGTAATTAGGAGACTATGAAACTAGCCATGCAACAAGAACTCTATATTATATTGATAGTTTTAATGACTTTAC
>JAGFPH010006510.1:58863-72223 GCA_018207615.1 Philaenus spumarius | reverse complement strand
GTTTAGCCCTCCTTGAGATATACATTATTTGGTAAAAACAAAATGGCAGTTAGCTGGTAAAAGAAGAGTTCTAGACTTATGTTTGCAGCTAATGTTTTCTTTATTTTAATCCATATAACAACCCCCACGCCATTACAGAATCACCTAGTATGTGCACTTGTACAAACCTCAATGAAAGACGCATCTCTATGTAAAAAATATGAAGTCAATTTAAATGGGATAAGACAGGAAAAGCTGCCAAAATAAAAATAGTAAATATTAACAGAACATCATTTGACTAATTATCTAAAATATAAAACTTATTTAATGTGCAGAACAAGTAATGATTACACATAATTACCTTGCATATGTGCACTTATACAAACCTTAATATTAAAAACGCATAACTATATTAAAACAAAGATGAAGTATATTTAAAAGAGATTTATTTAATGTTGCGAATGTTTCACGGATAGACTGATGTTTTTGTTGTGGTTGTACTTTCCAAACAATGGAGTAGTTGTGAATTTTTTGACATGAAAACTGTGAAATCAAAAATACTAAATATTAACAGACAATTACTTTACTAATCTTACAAACTCTATTCAAGTATCTAAAATACAAAACTTATTTAATATGTAGGCCTATACACACCTACTAAGTTTAGTACATGCAATAACAAGTTTTCACGGCTTTGAGGAAGAAAGTCAGCTGCACTTAGGATGTGTTGTGAAAGACAACTATTGCATCTCCGTGCTTTAATATGTTTATTACATCTAAGAGTCTTTATTGTCTTAAGTTTAATGATTCATTTATAAAATACGATGAGAGCTGAGAAGTTGGTGGTTTTTTGAAGTATTAACACCCGGAAATTAAGTACTTTATTTGACTAGCAAAACGTTCAAGCAAAACTATGCAGTAGGCTGACAGCTTTAGAGGAAGCGTACATTTAGAAAGCCAGCTGCACTTGTGGTGAAAGGGTGTGTTGTGGAAAGACGTGGTTTTTACTGTGAGAAGGCATGTACCGTCCATATTAGTTGTTACCTTTTCCTTGTAATAGCAGTTCCTTGGTGTTTTTGGATAACTTGTGTCATGACAAATAAAGCCCCCGAACTAAACACTAGTCCTATATAAACAATATTTGCATGTATTTACGTAAAGTGGGAAAGCAATATCTCAAAACCTTCTCAGTCCTGCTTGCGAGTCTTTGCATATTTAAATTTAACCAGTTGTGATGTTAATTATATTGAAGTTGATTACATAAATGCATAATTGTTTATAAAATGAAAATATATAAAAATAATTGTGTGATGAGTAAGTGCATCTTCTTTAAATAATAATAATAACAAAATACTAAACTATGAGAATTAGAGTTGAAATATGTTTTCTTTTATATCTTGAGTTCGTGTAGCATAAGAACAAAATGTTATAAACATGGAGAAATTAAGAAGAAAAAACATAGTATTTTGTTACATAGAAACCTCCTTTTAAAAATTGAAATTCTATTTTATCAGTCGCCAAAAAAGTTTATATACCTCAATTATAATATTCCGAACATTTGATGTTCTTTTAAGCAATTGAATGTTTAGGAAACCTGAATCAGACTAAAGCTACGTTCTAAGGAAAGAGAGACAGAGAAGCTTGTGAATTAAAATAACAAGACATAATAACACTTCCTTTCGTACCACTCAAACTTATGCATCCATTAGCATCTACACTGGGTTAAGCTGTAGGAATTATGTCACTGTAAAGAATAACATGTACTGTCATAATTTATTGCAAAGTTATTCATACTACTCATGGTAATATGACTTATACAATAAATACGCATGCAAAATATTGTTAAAAACATCTGGTGTGCACATCACACAACTTTCCTTACCAAAATAGATGCTGTATCAATTACCAAATTTTTCGAGCGAGAGATTGATGATACCATTTTCGAGTTAATAGGAGTATCCGTTTCGAAGAAAGCGGTACTAACTTCAAAACGGTTAATCCCACGGACCTGATTTTGGTCTCAATCGATTTCTCACCCCAAAAAATGTCAAGGTCGATACCAAACACGGCTAGTTTAAAAAAAGTCATTTTTGCCCCCAAAAAGGGCGTTTTTGGGTCAATTTTTGAAAAAATGGAAAAAGTTGAATGGGGTATCTTTTTTGACATTCTTTTGGACGCTGAATCGAATGAGACCATTTTCAAGTCGATAGGACCAGCCATTTCGGAGATACAAACAAAATAGCTTGCGTTTTTGTAATAACTTTTTTCAATGAATTTTTAAGGGTATATAGCGTACATAGCGTGTTAAGGGGGTCTGTGTAGAGTATGTTAGCAAAGTTTAATCAAAATCGTTAGAGGGGTTTTGGAGTAAATACCAAAAATGTGCTAAAAACTGGTCCCACGGTAAGACACCACCTCCGATTTGCTTCAAATTTACATGGGTTTAATTGTTTACGTGTTTGAAGATATCCTGTAAATTTCAGTTCGATCCGTCCAGCCGTTTGCCCTGTGCACTATGGACACACACACATACACACAGGCACACAGACACACAGACAGACCAATTGCCAAAAATGCATTTTTTGGACTCAGGGGGCCTTGAAACGTAAAGATATTATGAAAACTCGACATCGAATTTTTGGGTCGATCGCAATACTTACCTTACCTAGTATAGGGTAAGGAAAGTAAAAACTATTTATTTACATAAATTAATAGAACATGTTTTTTTTTTGTAAATGCTTTAGACCTATATAAAAACTTTGCAAAAGAATTCATTAAAACATCGTGTCTTGCTTTTAATAATTTATTGTGTCAAAGAAAAAAATGATTTAAATACCACATTCCATTATTCAAAAGTTATTTGACTTTAAAAGAAGAACAAATTATTCTTTGTATATAATTCCATCGCTAGCCTTGTGAAACAATTACAACATTTAAGATTCCTTTGTCTGTGAATTTACTTTGTGTCAGAGAATTATCTCTTGTCTTTGTTATTAAAATGTCTTGATTAAACAATTTCTTCTTGTTAATAACTCTTTTATTTATGGGGAAGGAGTATTATTTTGTATTATATAAACTCGACGGGACTAATGGATGTTGTTAGTTAAATATTTTGTATTCACAATATTATATAAAACTAGATTTCAATCCATGTACGACAGGTTGTTTAATGTCAGGAATTTGTTTAAAACAATGAACACTTATATAGCTTGTATAAGCGATATAGTAGGTAAGAAGCGATTTCCGTACACTACTTTGCGATCTCAATACAAAATTATAAAAATCACATTATACTATATCGATATAAATTAATCTACTTACAGAAAACTCTACTGTCTCTCTTCTATTCGTTTTTACATATTGATATAAACGTATTCACTTATACAAAAATCCACTCTCTGGGTCTCTTTATATGATTTTTACAATGCATTTAATAGTTCCTTTCCTCATTTGTTGATATTTATTTAAAGGTAAAACACTTTTCAGTTACAATAGTAATTCTTCCCTCCTATCGGGTTTACTCTAGAAGCTGCAATTTTGATATCGGTGATCTGTACTCTAATTAAATGTTCAGTTACTAAAATTAATATGGTCCTCAAGGTGATTGAATCAATATCTCTTGTTAAAATCGGTACATTAGACCATTTTGGAGATTTTATAGTTAATTTATTTATACAAAGAATCTAATGGGATAAAACATAACTTTACTCTGCGATCTTTAGTAATGCACGAGTTTTAAGCTATAAAGGCGAGGCAGTGACATTGTATTTGACACTAGTTAGAATTATTAATTGTAATAATTAGTTTTAAGTTTTATTTTATCAAGTTTATTATATCATAAGTCTAGCTATATATTTATTTGTCTAACGTGACGCAACAAATCAGCTT
The DNA here is from genome assembly GCA_018207615.1 of Philaenus spumarius. Taxonomy (NCBI): domain Eukaryota; kingdom Metazoa; phylum Arthropoda; class Insecta; order Hemiptera; family Aphrophoridae; genus Philaenus; species Philaenus spumarius. The sequence goes on along the minus strand of JAGFPH010006510.1, from coordinate 68,356 downwards.
TCGGATGAACGTCAGGTGAAACTAACTAAACAAAACGCAACAGCAGCTTAGTGTTACACAAGGAACATTCACTTAACTTCTTTATCTAAAACTAGAATATCAGAACGAAGTCTAAATAAATATTAGATCTGGTTTTGAAAGATTTACTTAGACGGACATGAACATTGTACTTGGACTTCGGAGATCGACACGTCATTGTTGAATACAACGTACTTCGGCTGTATTCAACGTAGGCCTACATTCAATATTGACGCGATCGATCTCCGAAGTCCAACATCTTAGATTGAATATTGTGATGATTTATAAAATTGTATTGACTTTCAGAACAAAGCATTACTTCAATATTTCGAGTAAATTTTAATTTGAGCAGCACAATAAAGTGTTCGACCTTAAGTGATATAAAACTATAAATTTATAATTTAAAACTAGTTCTTTGAAAGTTCAAATTACGGTCTCTTTTATGTGTTTTTCATTCCAAGACTCAGTTTAGGCTAAGTTGACATATATTACGAATTTCATAGGAAAAAGACCTATTGCAGTGACTAATGGTAACACCTAAGGCCAGAAGAAATCAGTTAGCACCGATTATGGACCCCAGAACACTTTTTACGTCATTTCGCACTCTAACGACCAAATTTTAAGTCCATTTGATAAACACGTTGTTTTCTAAGTCACTCGGACTAGTTAGTTAAAAAACTCCAACATCGAAAGTATTTTTTTATATACTTTTCGTACTAGAACGAAACGTTTTAGAGTTTTATCTACAACAGAATAGCAGATTAGTCTGCACATTTTCTTTTTTCTTTTTGCACAAACTTATAGCCCGTCGGGTTAGCTTAAACATATTTAAAACCTTTATTAACACAAACATAACGTTTAACTACCTATTTTTCCTCTTTAATTGCTATTTTAATTACTATTTTATCGACCCAATAGTTGCGAGTATTTTTAAAGATATACAAATATTTTAAAAGTCTCATCAAATGTAAACGTGAAAAGTGTTATGTAATGAGAGAGTTTTCATATTCTCAACGCACTATATTTAGAATAAATGGAAGATATTGCAAGTATTGTTAGTTTAAAATATGGATGCGATATCCAGAAAAGGAAATGAGAAATGCAAGCTTCTCATTGTTTTTTAGAGAGAAAGGGGCGGAGAGAGAGAATAAATTGGAATTATTTGGTAGAACAAAATTAGTCCCAAGTTTCACCGAAGTAGTTCATATTTTTAGCACCTTTGTTCTCTTCATTATATTATTTTAGGTAATTATTAGCCAATTCTTGCTGTAGAAAAGTGATTTTCGTGGAATTATAATCCCATTAAACATAAACACCATTCTTATTCTTAGTTATTCCAGCTCTTAGGCAACTTAAAAACCTAAAACTTGTAACGAAAGATTCCAGGACCTTCGATATCACTAGAAACTAGACAGTTTTAAAAATATGTTTATTATATTAATTCTTATAGACTAAATATTATAACTTTATACATTTTTATTGAGTTCATAATTATAAATATCCTACAAACTAACTCATCCATGCATGGTAAACAACCGAGTCTCAGTAGTTTCAATTTAAAGATTAAACACCATCTAATTCAATAAAACGTATGAATACATTAGATGTTATTCTGGAGAAGAGCTTAATACTAGTTTAGTAAAAATCTACTCCTATAAAAGCGAGTGTATGTCCATAAGTACGTGAGTAACATATAATATAACAGCTGATTTCACCCATCACCTGTAATACTACAAACCCGATATAGCTTATAGTATGAGGTTGTGTTTACAACTTCAATCGTTATAATTTCTTGTGAAGTAGTTTTTTTTTAATATGAGCTAAATAACTAATGTATGCTATAATATACTTTGTAATATTTGCTTTGAGGTTATAGACTATAGGCCTATATAAATACAACTTTTTATCAACAATATATTTGTTTATACAAATTTAAAGAAAAGATACCTATTTGTTTAACTTCGGAAACATTCGTACATCTAAATAGCTGATTTCACCCATCATCATCTGTAACATTAAACAAACCATGTGTATATTATAGTTTGGTTTTAAGTTTACAACAAACTTCAATCGTTATAATTTCTTGTAAAGTTGATTTTTCTATATATGAGTTATAGAACTATGCTATAATATACGTTACTAGCTGCCCGATCCGGCTTTGCACGGATAGATAAATCTGAGTTAAATGTAACAAAAATATATCAATATATTACACTATGTATTTCTTATGGGGATATTTAGTAACTTCAACCCCCCCTCCCCCGAACCCAACTAAAATTTCGATTTTTTTTTAAACCTTTCTTAGCGAGCACCCATGTCCCTAGAGGAAACTGCATACCAAATTTCATTCCAATCTGTTCGGTGGTTTATGAGATTCGTGATGAGTGAGTCAGTAAGCGGTATTTGGATTTTATATACAGGGTGACTATTTTAAGTTTGCCACCATTGGTATATCAGAAGCGATAAGATTTACAGGAAACTTTAAATGGTGGACTTCACCTACATCCTGGCACGGAGTCTGTTGAAATTATGACAAATTAGTTATTGGTCTGTTGGTATAGTGGTGGTTATTGTAATACAATGTGTTTTCACTGCCTTATGTTGTATATCTATTTATATGTGTGTATGTATATCGTTGTAAGTTTTTAAAATATTGTTTTTTCTAGTTTTTAAGACAATGTCTATTGCAGTTTTAAGATTGTTTAGTGACATTAATATCAAATACTTTTAAGTGACCAATAAAAATATGAATTAGTTTTTTTCAAATTCGGTCGACATTTTCCAATATGGCGAATAACTTTTGAATTACTTATGGAAACCCCTATGTTTTATAACGGATTTGGATTTTTCTTGCAATTTTAAGACATTTTTATTCTTGGTGTTTTTTTTTTTTTTTTTTTAATTTACCGCTTAGCCGCTAGGAGCAATAAAAGTTTCAGAACTCTTATTTCAACAATTATTAAAGAGGCATGATTTACCTTTTGCAAACAATAAAATTTAACTCAAAGAGCAGTATTTTTTACAATGGAATGTTAAAAAGCTGTTTCAATTTCACAAATACTTTATTTTATACAAAAAACGTACTTAACCTATTTAAAAAAAATCGCTACACAACTACTGTGTAAGTGCAAGTACAGCTTCTCGCTTCGTGCATTTATGAAGATGGACGACACTTTCAAAACCTGCTTTAAGTCATAATTAATTAAGTCATCTTGACTGCCTTTTTGTGTACCAAAACAATTTGTTGTCATGATACAAAAAAGTTATTATAATACTATGTTCGCTTTACGATGTAGGAGAAGAAATCTGTAAAAATAGTACAGTTGTCATGTAAGCTATTTAGCAACTTTTAACAGTAATTTAAGTTAAAGCATCATCAGTTCTTCGCTCATTGGAGATCGTCAACATTAAAACAATAACAACGCTTAAAACACGCACAAATAGTACACAATCCTTCAGTGACCAGGCATCTCGACGTTTGAAGAAGACTGCGGAACAGAAGTTATCCCAGCTTATTTACTATGCAAAATTTAATTCTTCATTTAATGTTTAACTTAAATACTCTATATATATCTCAAATCGTTCCATCACGTAAATGTATTTGCCTTTTTTACATATATCTTACGGCATAAAATTAGTTTCAAAATCAACATACTCATAGTTATTATCAATTAATTGGATCTGATGATAGGACATAAGATCCGAAACGCGTAAAGAAAAAAAATAGAAGTCACAGATAACGTAGTAATCATAACGTAGACTTATACTCAAAAATGAGATTTAAAATAATAATTAGACCTAACTTCAATACCTGAAATATATAATTCGAATTATATAAAAAAAATATGGTTCTACATATTTGTATTTAAATTCTAACAATGTTTTATTTTGACCTTGATTTCATAACATTAGACAATTTATTTTGTAATATTTAATTAATACTGATATTATAAACATTATTACACAAAAAGTACCATAAAAAGCGAGTTTGTGAGCTACGAGCGAAGCAAAGTAAATTCGCTCAACTCACTTCAACGGTTCATCAATAGGTTTTAAGTAATACAAAATAATATTCTTTGACTACATATAAATAATTTCGTAATATCATGATTTATTTTTAACAAAGTCATTAATGCTGTTTGATCACAAAGGAAAGTCGCAGACAAAGGATTCTTGAATGTTTTAATTGTTGCACAAGGGGGGGGGGGTGAGGGGATTATTTACACAGGCGGATTTATTCTTCTCTTTAAGTTAAACAACTTTTGAATAACAGACGGCGGTAATTAAACAGTGTTATGTTTGTCTAAAGAAATTCAACCGTTGTAACTGCCAACAAATTATATTATTTCTTGAATAAACAACAAAAATATAGTAACAGAGTTCCAAGTATTTGAAAAGAAAATATTTTTAATTTTTATATTTAAAAAAATTAAGGTTATTTTAATACAAATGTTGTATGCTCAATATTTCCCTTGCCAATTGATCTACTTTATCGTGACATAATTTCCACAGCTTGATACTTTGCAAACAGGAAAATGAATACATGAGCTTGAGTTACTAATTAATTGAGTTAGCACTAACATTCAGGTAGCTCTTCTAGTATGAAAGCATGCGTTGTAACGTGTTGTTTAATGTTAGACCGACATGTTTCTTGCTTTTGAATTGGTTACTTAAAACATTGTTACTTCTAGTCAAAAAAAATTTTCTACCTGTTGTTCTTTTTTTATAGATTTATTTAATTTAGTAGGAAATTGTTAAAAATCTTTTGCCCCATTCTGTCATAACTTTTCAGGACAATTTTTCTCCCTGCTTATGTAAACGTGCAGTCTTAAACTAATATTATGTTGGATATACCTTAAATGTTTTAGTAAGTTAGTTTCTTCTAGTAAAATTATTATTTACATTCCCTATTTAGGTTTGTTCTAAATAAAAACGCTTTGCAGTCTGCAGTGAATGGCTGCAGAGATGAATCCTAAATAAAAACCTGTACATTTTATTTCAGAAGATCGATATTTAAACCTTTTTTCGATTTATCGTAATATTTTGAAAACGTATTATACAAATTTAAATGCTAGTGTTTTGGTAAATACTAATATTCAATTAATGTTAAATATTATTTCGAAAATTAAATACATGTAAATTTATTATAATTTATACCATAGTAGAAGATAGTGATCCAAACACTGATTATGAGAAAAGATGCATTGCTGCACCAAAGAATACTTTTTGTATGCAGAGATTGGCACCACTGGAATGAAAGGGTAGTATGCTTTCGTCATAACACCAACCATAAATAGTCTCCACAAACTTAACCTATAAAATAAAACAAACAATGTTTAGCTCAGTGAAAGTATATTTCGCAGAACTACAGAGAACTTTGAATTTACGACTTCAATTTGCTGTTAGCATGTTGGCTTGTTGACAGAAATCAACTGATATTTGTTTGACAAGAAGAAATGAATTTTTTACAAACAAATAATAAAAGTAAAGGTTAATCTTATAAATCTTCTTTTTGGATGTTCGAATTTTACAGTAAAATGTTTACGGTTTAAAAATATTAAACTTCTTACGGCGAAAATTTGATTAACTTTTTCTAGATAATTTTCAAATTTCTTCTACGGTCTTCAACCGGGAACCTTGGGCTTTAGAGTCAGCTATGCTAACCCCTCAATTACAAGGCCTTAGTAATAGAATAATTATGTAAAAATAAAGAAACAAAGCATCCGTATATTTAATAATCTAAATTAACGGTGAATATAAAGTTAGTTAACAAATGAAATAAAAACATAAGAGGACATGTAAAATCAGTTATTTTTAAAACATAACCTAACTTATTAGTACAGGTAATATATATGGTCGTGTTTAAGGTTTTCGTTGGAATTATTACAATAAGATCTAAAACATTGTAGAAAAGTCTACCAATTTCCGTTCTCCGGAAGGGGGTTTGGAACGTGCTTCCGGTTGTTGGATTTTGTTGGCTAACGAACTCGTCCGAGCGACTTAGAAAACCAACGAGTGTACCAATTTTGGACCAAATCGGACGTAAAATGCGGCCATTATAGTGCGAATAAATTTATATATTTATAAAATATTTAATGACACAACTAAACGTGTTCTGGGGATTGTGCTAGGTGCTCATTGCCCACTCCCGACCTTAGGTCTCACCATAAGAGTCACTGCAATAAAATAGCTCATCTTTCATATTGAAATTAGCTAATAAACTATGAAATTACTAAAAACGAAAATACTATACTTATACTTATAATTATTACCTATAATAATACTGTTAAATTTATTGCGCCAAAATCAGTTCTAAAATTAGGTCTTTTTTTAAGAATGTATTTAATACTGCAGGTGATTAATGTGCTTGTACTCTTGTGGAAGGACGTCTTTAAAGCAGGATACACGATAAATAATTAATAAATTCTGTATTTTTTGTTTATTGCGTTTTAACCGAAACAATATTTATTCTACGGAAAATAAAAGGCTTACCTATATAACGCTTATCTGTGTTAAAATTGTATATATCTTTAACGGTTAAGCAAACATACACTTTAAAATTCACCTACACCTTATTCAAACTTTTCTTTTGACCAAATAAATATTGGCCAAATAAAATTATACAATATATAAGTCAAATAGTCAAATAAACTGCTTAATATTACATCCGAATTCCTTCTTAAGTTTAAAAGCAAAGAGAGAGGAGTAAAGCTGTGTCTGAAGTTAATTAATAAAGTTAAGGTTTCAAATCTGCGCTAATCTTGTAATTAGTTAATAACTCCCTCTTGCCAAACTTGTCGATTTTAATTAATACCTCACTTAGAATCCATCCCCTATTGTTTGTAGTAAGCTGGAGTATTTCATCAACCATTTTGTTTTAGTATTAGAGTCCAAACACAAATATAATAAACGGTACCCGGAACTGGCACATACTTTCTCACAAACATATTTAAACTATTAAACAGATTCACTGTGACTTCATAATTGTAGGAGAGGCGATATTAAAGTAGGAGATTAACTATTAAATATTATTATTATTAGCTAGAGAGAAAACTATTCCATCGATTTCGAACAAATTAGCACCAAACACGTCAATTAGGCCTGTATGGATGTACGAAAAAAGGTTTTGAAAATTTTTGAAAAACGACCCCCTTTTCGGCCAAAAACACCCTAAAATCAGTTATTATTATTATTAGCTAAACGAGAATTTTTAGAACGATGTGGCTTTTGCATATGGTAGGGTACATTAAGGGCTACAAATAAGACAAATTTTGTCAAAATCGTTACAGCCGTTTAAAAAAAAAAATAATAACCAATTTTTTGGGTTTTTGGCCAAAAACGGGGTTGTTTTTCAAAACGTTTCAAAACCTTTTTTCGTGCATCCTAACTAATATGCAGGCCTAATTGACATGTTTGGTGAAAAATTGTTCGAAATTGATCGAATAGTTTTCTCTCTCTTTGTAAACATACAGACATACAGACGTACAGACAGACATAGAGACATACAGATAGACATACAGGCAGACATTTTGTAAAAATCACTTTTTTTACTCAGGGGTCCCAAAACGGATATTTCCACAAAAATCTCAACATCGTTTTTTTTGCGATCACTAAACTTTCTCTATACTATAGTATAACATTGAGAAAGTAAAAATTAGAACAGTAGAGAATTTTATCCATCAGTCGTACTCAGATATTTTGGGAATTATTTAAGACAATTTTATATACAACGATATTGATGAAACTGCGCAGAAATGTGCTCAGCACTTTGACATTACACTACAGGCTGGGCAAAGTTGACTAACACAGATGTGTATGTTTACTACTTTAATTAAATGTTTATAATATTGCCATCCACTACTGTACCGTCTATATTACACATTCAAAAAATGATTCAATAATATATGAATAATTTTTCTTACAAAATCCAATTAATTTAGTTGTTGTATTGAAAAATATTGGTTATAAAGTGTTGATCACCAATATTTTTGTTGATCGGTGGTATCAACCAGAATATATTCATTCAGAAAGCTACAATGGTATGAATTCATAGAAACCATGCTTATTTTAGACGAAACAGTTCAATTTTATTTAGCAGTACAGACATATTAATAACTTTTAATATTAAAAAATTACTGATATAATAATGTCCACTGCGCAGGTCTAAGCTTCGTTAAAACGTAATACATACTTCACTACCTATCCCGACTAAACTTTATCTGCTTAAATTAATAGAACATTCCATTGTTCTCTAATCAACTGTCAGATACCATCTCGCTTACTAATTGCATTGTAAAACTAGATTATAATCTAATTCATTAAAGTCCTCCACTGTGCGTTAATTTTAAAACTTCTTTCTGGATTTAACATCAGTAACAAGTAAATTTACCCATAGAATATTACAGTATATCAAAAAACTGATTTTAACGTATTTTTAAACGCTTTTCTTTTAATTTAAGTTTTAAAGTTACACCTTCTATAAAATGGTATAACAAATTTCGAGATATTAGAAACTGAGTAAGGTGTGGATTAGGGTGGAATGATAAGGTCAAGGCCGTAGCCAGGGGAATTAGGATATCAACCCTCCCACCGAAATCCCGAAATTTAGTAGTAAAAATAATACTTTGTTTAAAAAATGAAAATTTAATTATAAAATAGACATACAAATAAATACTGAGCTTGACTTATGAGAAGATATACTTGATAGAATAAACTTAGAACACAAAATCTCACAACTAATACGTTTATTAACTCAAACGCGTTTCAACGACAAAGTCGCCATCTTCAGTGATGCACGAGCTACAACAGTCAAACTATAATTGTTATAAAATAGTTTTGGCATAGAGTTTTTTTAATAGTCTAATATTAGGAGTATAAAAAGAGTTGTTTTCAAAAAACGAAATTTGAAATTGATAAATATTTAAATACAGTTCTATTTAGAACTAAATTAAGAAACTTTTTTACACTTATAACCCCCCCCTCCCCCCGGAGGTGAAAATTTTCAAAAAGACACCATTGCACTCAATGGTAGTGTGGGATTTTTACCCACTAAAAAAACCTCCGGTTATCATAACCAGCCCACCAGACCGGTAAACTATTTTCTTTTCTTGCTAATAGTTCGTTGTGTATGAGAGAATTAAAAAACTAAAAACTCTCCGCTTCATTACGCCATCAGATCACGAGGCTTCTTTCTTCTAAGGCGACGGATGTACACTTATGCACTTATGAAAACAATTACAAAAAATGTTTACTATGTACTAAAGGTACTGAAAACTTTTGGATTGGTATAAAATTACTATATTTGGCGAATTTTTGAAAATATGCTTGGAAACGCCAAGAAATCCATTTTCGTTAACATTGCCGATTATAGGGTTAAAATTTCGTCAACAAATCATTACCTTTATGCATTTATTATCATAATCATGTCGTAGATAAAATAAAACCTGAACACAAAATCTCACAATAAATACGTTTA
>JAGFPH010006510.1:36773-58853 GCA_018207615.1 Philaenus spumarius | reverse complement strand
ACAATGCTTAGCCATAGCAGATTTATCAGGCCTATTATATTTTAAATAATCCTATTTTTATTTAAGGCCTATATTTATTTATTTATATAATCATGTCGTGTTTGGTGTCATTTTCTTTTAAATCTAACGAAGGTTTCAAGTACGATATTTAAATTTGTTAAAATTAGTGATTTATCAAATCAGCAATTGCTTATTGGACACCCCAGTATTAAGTCGTCTGTCTGACCGGGTTGGTCATACCCACGGATACTGGAATACACGGTAGGGGTCACGCGCAGGTCCCCGCCGCCCGGCTCAGAAACGTGACGTCACCATGGACCCTCCGCCTTGCCGCACTGTATACAGACTCCACAGTCCACAACGCTATTCAAACACTAAAACGCGTAACCTGCAGCCTTTAATTTTGTTAGATATTTTTAATACTTAGGGACGAAAGTATAATTTTGCAGGCCAGTACGATTTTATATCGGTATATATATTTATCTATATAATAAAAATTAATTGCTGTTCCTTTGTAAGCGCATCACTTGAGAACGGCTCGACCAATTTGGCTATTGCTTGATTTAATTTAAAGGGTAGTTATTCCACTTGATTACATTGACTTAAGTAATCGAACTGCAAAATGGTTTTTATGCCACTTAAGAATATACTACAGAAATTTCGATTTATAATTTGTAAACTTTTATAGATAATACAATAAACTGATCGTTTAATTTTACTTAATCTAAAAAAACTAATAGTTTTGAAGAATTGTAAAACACCAGATTTTAAATTAGCACAATTGGTTGCAAATAAACGTGTTTTGATTCATTGCAGGCCTAACCTAAAATTATGTTAAGTTTTTGATCCAAACCAGCTGTTTTATATATATTATGTAACAACCAATGATTGAATTGAATTAAATACAGTAAGCATTTTTAGTTGTTTTTTTGTTTTTGTTTGCTTTAAGTTGGTCAATCTAACCTAAACATGCTGTTGGGTTGGGTTTGAAGAATAATAAACCGATTATAAATGCTAAGTAATGTTGCTATATGGTAATGAATGTAAACTTAAACAAACATGATGTGTTGCTAAGCTTTTTACACGAACAGCTGTTTTTGTGCACTATGGTCTTGAGTCCATACAAAAGAGGCCGTTTAATTTTTTTCAAAATTTTAAACTTTCTCGGGAAAATTTTTAAATTTTTCTTTATATAAAAACCTAGTTCGGATTATTACGAATATTTGAATATAAACAAAAAATAGATAAATTGGTCCAGCCGTTCTCAAATGATGCGGTTACAAAGGAACAGCAATTCATTTTTACTTTCTCACTATACTATAGTATAGAGAAGGTATAATACGGTAATCGCAAAAAAATCGATATTGAGATTTTTGTGGAAATATCCGTTTTGGGACCCCCCGTGTCTAAAAAAGTGTTTTTTACAAAATGTCTGTCTGTCTGTATGTATACAAAGCTAGAGCGAAAACTATTCGATCGATTTCAAACAAATTTGTACCAGACATGTGAAGTAGGCCTGTATAGATGCACGAAAAACGGTTTTGAAAATCTTTGAAAAACAACCCCCTTTTTGGCAAAACATCCCCCAAAAAACAGCTATTATTTTTTATAAAAAAACGGCTCTAACGATTTTGATAAAATTTGGCTTATTTGTAGCCTTTAATGTACCCTACCATATGCAAAAAACCGTATCTTTCTATAAATTCTCGTTTAGCTAATAATAATAACTGATTTTTGGGGTTTTTTGGACATAAGGGGGTTGTTTTCAAAAAATTTCAAACCCTTTTTCATACATCTATACAGGCCTAATTGACGTGTTTGGTAAACATTTTTTTTCTAAATCGATCGAATAGTTTTCTCTCTAGATAATAATAACAATATTTATTAGTTAATCTCCTACTTTAATAAATCACCTCTCCTATCCCACCTACAATTATGAAGTCACAGTGAATCTGTTTAATAATTTAAATATGTTTGTGAGAAAGTATGTGCCAGTTCCTGGTACAGTTTATTGTTATATAGATTAAAAAATCATACTTGTACTGAAAAAGTAGTTCTCCTGAAACTTGTATAGTAGTCAAACATAAGTAATAACATACTATCCAAACTCAAACATTCACCATATTTAGTAGATTTATTACAAATCTCAGGCTTGGAACAAAAAATTTTGGGAAGGAGAAGACTAAAATGTCAAAGTAAAAAGTGTTTATTGTTTTAATAACAATAATAAATAGTAATATTACCAATGAATACACAACATTGATATTACAGCTATATCTCAGCCTTTGTCTTCGTAGTACATTGTAATAAAATATTACAAGCTCAGGTTAACTGTAAAACTTAAGGACCTATTGAGGTACGTAAACATAAAAGAATTAAAGCAAAGTGATTAAACATACCTTAAAACTGAATACTGAAAATAACTACTAGTAGAAACGTTCATTTAGTTGCAATCAAAGTATGCTAACTTAAATTGATGAAACCATTAATTTTAATGGTGTCAATCTAAGAATACAAGTTGTTCAGGAAAAATCTTTTCTGCCACTGTAGTACTTCATTTAAAATAATTAATTGTGAATAATGATGCAATGAAGTGTACAGTAAGAATAGAACGAAATATAACAAATGTGGAAGTAAATATTAACAATATATTATATAACAACCATATTTAAAATATTTAAAAAAAGAGAAAATATCACTGATTTAAATAAAAACCCGAACCACAAAACAAGGAGCAAAAACTATAACTAAACAACTAAATTGTAAGTTAATTTTAATACCTTACCCTTATGTAGGCCTACATTTCAATGACATGGTCATCATCCTCAGAGGGTTTTAACACTACTGAATTTTAATACATAAAATATTACAACCTATATATACTGTACACGCCCTCCCCCCACTCCTCCCCATACCGGTTAATCCAAGACCGACCTGGGGGTGGGGGAATGGGAGGAGCCACATTAAATCTACTAACATGTATCTATTATTAACAATAAAAACCAATTTAACAATAAATTATAAAACTATTAAATACAAAAAATAACAAACTGGTCTACTAAAACTATATACAGTCAAACAGAAATTAAAATATTAATAATAAAATAAAATACAAAACTAATAGGCCTAATGAAATAAATAAAAAACAAAAGAAATTAAATACTTAATAAAATAAAATAACATAAACTTAAAACCCAATGTTAACAAATACTGAGTAGTGTTAAAACCCTCTGAGGATGATGACCATGTAATCGAAATGTACATAAGGGTAAGGTATTAAAATTAACTTACAATTTAGTTGTTTAGTTATAGTTTTTGCTCCTTGTTTTGTGGTTCGGGTTTTTATTTAAATCAGTGTGATTTTGTCGCCACAGTGCTCTTTTATTTGTTTAATAAATATGGCTTCCCGGTCATCTGAGCAGAATCTCTTCCGTAAGTTAAACTTACAAATAAGACTTTTAAAAGTAGATATTAAGTTTTTAAAGATTGTCAAAAATGTAATATTTTTCCTAGGTTTATATCAGGCATAAAAATTAAACTTAGTAATTCTAGGACGGACAAAGTTCTTGAATTTGCTAAGAAAAAATGGCTGAATTTAGAAATAAAATATTTATACAGCAAATTAAGTAGGTTAGAGTTGGATTTGTATAAATTACATCTTAAGTTAGCAAAAAATTGTAAACCGCATGACTTTGATGAATTTTGTAGGAAAATTCATGTTATTAATGAACATAAAAATTCTGTAAAAGTCAACAAATTGCATAAAAAGTTTTTAGACATTAGTAAGCCTAAAGATAAATTAGATCTTAATGTTATTAAATTTCCACCTTTGGTTAAAAATGAATCCAATCAGACCTTTAATAAAGAGGAAACGGATCTTTTGAGTAAGGGACTTAAGTTTTCACTCAATAATTGTAGGCCTACTCACAACATAGTGGAAGATATAGTAGCTAATATTGAGAGTAGTATTCAGTATTTAAAAGATTCTGATAAAAATTACATTAGGAATGCTTGTAAAATTCAAATCCAAGCGAATTTAGGCAATAAACATTCGGGAAGTAAATATAATTTAATAAAAAAAGAAATGGATATAATTAAAGGTCTGAGACAGAAAGATTGTTTTTAAGGCTGATAAAGGTAATACTGTAGTGATTTTGGATAAAGCTGATTACTTTAGTAGGGTTTCAAAAATGTTAAAAGAAGGACCTTATAAAGAAATATCTAAAAATCCACTTAACAAATTTGTTAGGAACACTAAAGATACCATAAAAAATTGTGGTTTGGTGATTCCTAAAAATGATGTTTTTAAATTTCATGTTTCCAATCCAGTATTACCTAGATTGTATTGTCTTCCTAAAATTCATAAGGAAGGTAAATCGATGAGGCCTATTGTTTCAGGGATTAACTCACCGACTTACGTTCTTTCAAAATGGTTAGCGGAGGAGTTTAATAGATTTGAAACCAAATTTGGATCTTTCTCTATTAAAAATAATTTAGAATTTACAGAAATAATTAGGGATGTTAAACTCCAAAGCAACGAAATATTAGTTTCATTTGACGTTAGCTCGCTGTTTCTTAGTATTCCAATTAAAGAGACTATGGGTTATTTGAGAGAATTTCTGCACAAAAATCAGGTAGAACCTCGGAAAATTGATGAGTATGTAAGATTAACCGAGGTCTGCATGGATCAAAATTATTTCCCATTTAATAATGTTTTTTATCAACAGCTTGATGGTACGGCTATAGGCAATTGTTTGTCTCCTTTTATAGCAGACCTTTTCATGAGTAAGTTTGAGGAGGAGTTAAGCAATGATCTCGACTACTTTCCTAGCATATGGCTGAGGTATGTGGATGACATTTTTGACCTCAACAAATCCAGTGTTCAGGAATTTGTGGGTCGATTAAATGGCAGACACAATTCTATTAGATTTACTCATGAAACTGAATTGAACCAAAGATTGCCATTTTTAGATATTTTATGTATTATAAATAAGCAACAGATAGAATTCGATATATATAGGAAACCCTCAAACAATCATAGGTACATATTAAGCAACTCGAATCATAGTTATAAACATAAACTTTCTACTTTTAATAGTATGATAAATAGAGCAATTCAGATCCCCCTTACACCGAAACGTTTTTACAATGAGTTGAATGTTATTAAAAATATAGCTCAGTTCAATGGTTTTGATCCTAAAATTATTGATAATTTGTTAAGGAAACAGAAGCTAAAAAATGTTAGAATAAATTCCACGACACTCCAACCGGAAGTAAAAGAAAAATTTAAATATGTTAGTTTACCTTTTGATTCCATACTTACTAAAGGCCTGGAGTCTATTTTTAAGAAATGTAACCTTAGGATTGCTTACAAAAGTCATAATAACCTTAGACAACTGTTAGGTAATCCTAAAGATAAAATTCCAATGTTGGAAAAGTCTGGAATTTATGAAATAAAATGTGACACTTGTGAAAGGGTTTATCTAGGCCAAACAAAGAGAAAAATTATGACGAGATTTAAAGAACACATATCACATATTAAGTACAATAGGCCTGAAAAATCTAGCGTTGCGGAGCACATTCTTGAAACAAACCATAACTTGGAAATATCCAATGTTAGGTTAAAAAAAGAAGTGACTTCAAACAAGTTATTCCACAGCTTGGAAAGCATTTCCATTTTTCAGGCTGACAATGATATGTTATTAAATGCAGATAAAGGGCCTATTCCTAACTCGTCATTGTTTTCTTTACTTAGGACTGGATAGGAATCTTTAGCAATAGATAGTACTGTATTTATTATTGGTAATATTTCTTAACCTTAATTTAATTTTTTAACTTTCAGTTATTTGTATTTTTTAAAAGACCATAGACCTAGCCTATATTATTTATATTTTGTTGATCTGTATTTGTTAACATTGGGTTTTAAGTTTATGTTATTTTATTTTATTAAGTATTTAATTTCTTTTTTTATTTATTTCATTAGGCCTATTAGTTTTTTTTAATTTTATTATTATTATTTTAATTTCTGTTTGACTGTATATAGTTTTAGTAGACCAGTTTGTTATTTTTTGTATTTAATAGTTTTATAATTTATTGTTAAATTGGTTTTTATTGTTAATAATAGATACATGTTAGTAGATTTAATGTGGCTCCTCCCATTCCCCCACCCCCAGGTCGGTCTTGGATTAACCGGTATGGGGAGGAGTGGGGGGAGGGCGTGTACAGTATATATAGGTTGTAATATTTTATGTATACTTTAGTAGTGTTAAAACCCTCTGAGGATGATGACGATGTCATCGAAATGTATATAAGGGTAAGGTATTAAAATTAACTTACAATTTAGTTGTTTATTTATAGTTTTTGCTCCTTGTTTTGTGGTTCGGGTTTTTATTTAAATCAGTGTGATTTTGTCGCCACAGTGCTCTTTTATTTGTTTAAGAGAAAATATGTCAAATTCAGGAAAAATCCAATACTATCCCAAAATCCCACAAGCAGCCAAATTATCCCATATTTGGGATAAAAATCCCACAAGTGGAAACACTGAGTGTACGGTGTAAGAGCGGCAGGCAGCGGGCCGTCAGGGTGGGTTCAGAGTGACATCACTGATGCGTGAGTCTACTGCGCAGCCTACTCATGACCCCTACCGTGTATTCTAGTATCCGTGGTCATACTCAGGCACTCGCGAGTGCGCGTGTGAGAGTAAAGGGTCTCCTAACCCGCCAGGTGCCACGGCTGGTGGAATGATGTGTAAGGGCATTGAAGAAACAAGTGTTGTTTCTTCAATGGTAAGGGTCTGCTCCAGCAAAAGAAAAAGCAACAGGAGACTCCAGCGATTCACCTTATAGCTTTACCCAAACAGTGGAGTTAATTGCAGCTGAACGCTTTGACATTGCCTCATTTAAACCATTTAATAAATATATCTTTTGTAATTTCTTGGTGGAAAAAACTATATATTCTTTATAAAGTTGCTTATTCGGCTTGCGATTCATTTAACTTACTTTTAACTTTCCATTTTTCATTGTGTAAGGAAACAAGTACAAACTCGGTAATTAAAATATGACAATTCCATAAATATGAAATTAATGGGATTGAAGAAATGTAAACCCAAAAATCAGATGCTTATTGTACTTGTGGTTAAATTGAGACCTTTCAAACAATTTTACGATAAAAAATAAACGAAATATATATTTTTAAATTTAACATTGCTCTTACAGGATAAAAATCCAAGACGCCCGCCATTACATCAGACCCGTAACGACTATAACACACATTATATAATTAATTACATCAATCAAATCAATTACGTCCATTCATAGAAAAGTTTTTTTTTTGAGAGCGAGATTTATAAATGCACACATATTTTAAAAACCTAATAAAAAATGCATTTAATGGAATACTAGTTTCAGTAGTTTTCGCATTTGTTTCTTTTCCTATTTTATGTCTACTAGAACAATAATAGACTCCATATCACATTACCAATAACTGCTTAAGCATTGAAAATTGATATGTACAAGCTTTTATTCTGTTTGTGAAATTCCAATACTTCCAATTAGAGTTTATATTCCACACATCTGGTTCTCTTTTAATAATTTATAGCTGTACATAGATTTGCTTATCACGCACCATGTTTTCAGTGTATTACTAAAACCCTTTTATTCCCATTTTAGCCATTTGTAAACAATAATTTCATTTGTCAATTATTTATTAGAGTTCATATACCATCTCCGTATACTCTTTGTAACCAAGTATAACATGGTATAACAATAATTTAAAGTTTGATGTTGGTAGCCATGGGAATACAAATTAGAGACAAACAAATAAAGACCTACTTATGATTTTTACAGATTATTTTCCATCTTTTTATATGAATAAAGTTTATGTTAGTACATGGAAACACATTTATATTGCCAGAACTAAATTAGACAAAATTCGTATCTAGTTGGCTTTTGGCTAATTTTATTTCGTGTGTAAATAGTTTTGTTGCCATTTGTGTATTATGCGCAGTACCGTAAGCTTTTAAGTTCCTAACCTAAAAGTTTTGTTTGGAAAGTGTGAAGGAAAATTATATTTCATTTTTATTTTGTATTTCTGATTTTTAAATAGCCTGATAATGACAGTGAAAGTGACAATGATTCTGTCAGTGAAGGTATTGTAACAAATGGTAATATATACAAGAAAATATGGCAATTGACGATAAATACGTAAAATTATAGACAGTACATCAGTAGTACAGTGTTAGAACAAGAACAAGAACAATGCGTTGTTGAAACACATTTTGAGTGTCCCTAACTTAAATTTTGTTACAAATTATAAATAAAACAGCTGATATGGATCAAACCTTTAACATAACTTTAGGTTAGGCCTGCAATTGTTCAAAATACGTTTGTTTTCCACTAATTTCACAAATTTAGAATCAGGCAATTTTATTACTCTTCACAACTAATATTTTTAAACAAATTATTTAAAAGCAAACAAAAGAACTACTGTATTGTAAGTGTTATGTCTGGTGTTACATATTGTTTCCTTTAGTTAGTAATATCAAAATTTGTTTGGAATGTTGTTTATTGATTTGTCAATATTAATAATGAAATTACAACGCATGCCGCAATTCGAATTACTGGAGATGGTCGTGTCTATTTGACCTTTGTCTTACATTAGCTCTGTATAGGTCCCCTCTCACTGTCATTTCTAGGAAAAAATTTGAGTATACAATAATCTGTTTTCATTGGCTTCGAGATTGGTCGCAGCCGGGGTTGGTGAGCGTAGCTAGCCGGGGCGGAGCCTCTAGTGTTGTTAAAAACAGTATTATTGTGTGTACACTGGTATACAATATTACTGAAACAATATTTATTTAGCGTTAAAACTTATCAATACTCAGATTCAGATTACATTCCGTTCAGAAACTGTACAGCCTTCAATAGCATTTAACGCGGGATAACCGTGTGAAAACAGAATCAGCCAATCAGATGATAAATATATTCAGTCAACTCAGTGGCGGATCCAGGGGGGGCTGAGGGGGCTGCAGCCCCCCCCTTTGTGATTAGAAATATTTTGAAGAAATGCGAATTTATTAGGTAAAGTAAAAATGCTAACTATTAGCGTTATGTTTACTCATTAAAAGCAGTTTATACTAAAATGGCGTTCCTCTAAAACCTGCATGGTAACCTGAATTCAGTAAAACATTCAGGTTAAAGTTTAACTACCTATCTGTGAAGAGAATGGGGCAAAAACGGAATACGCATGCCTTCAGGCGACTCAGGCTCAAACTTAGGAAGTAGAAAGCGCATGCGCGGATTTGATGAATAACAAGTGTTCCGAAAACCTTGACAGACTACTGTACTTTCTTCAGTTTCTTCCCTCAGTTGGGTTCCTTACTACCACTAACACTATCAGTGCTTGAGACGTTGAGTGACGTGTTATTTTTTTTAGTTCTGATTTGTGGATAGTTTAATAATATTTTACATTGTGCAGATTGTTTTGGAAGTCTATGCGATCTGATCATGGTAAGTAGTTTTATGCATTTACGCCTATATAACGTATTTACAATTTGTTAAAGGCTGTATGAAACTTTAGCTACTAGAAGTTGGCCTTACGGCTAACCCTATGCCGCTACGTACACCCTTTCTAAAAACATCGATCGCGTTACCAGACGCAGAATAAAATATATTTTTGAAAGACTTGTCTTGAACAAATTAATTGCTCAATATTTACCAAACTTTATAACATATACTATATGTAATTGTATGTATTATATAATTCTTAAAAAGATTATTTGTGGAATGGTTCTTTGACAAAATTAGCTTTAACTATCCGTCAAAATTCGAAAATCACAATGAATGAAATACATTTTTTAAAGACTTTTCCTGAACATAAAAATTGAATTTACTATAGGTATACAGATTGTACAAGTATCCAAGTTAGCTTTGAGCTATGAGATGATTAAATTTGTCACTAGATTTGGTGCAAAAAATGTGACAATGTGTTGGTATTTTTCCGCTAGAGGCCAGCAGTTTTTCAACAACAAAATCTCGCATTAATTTGGAATGTTCACTGTTTATTTGTTTGTTGGTTAATAAATTAGTTTATTAGTGAAAATGAACTATAAAATCTAAACTATTATTGCCTAATAAGTATTCATTTGTTTTAAATATATAAAAAATGCTTAACTAACTTTAAAAAATAAAATATTAACCAAACATATAATTTAACATTTTGATTACATTATTTACGTATCTCACGAATTTAAAGAATTGCGCTGTTGATTGTCGGTACCAATTTGTTACAAAATATCCAAAATTGTCATATTTTTGGAATCAAAATTGTTGCAAACCCCATTACAGTAGGCCTATATAATTTTTCGTTCGATGTCCTTTATGTGCTTTTTTGTAATAAAAATAACATAGTGTAATACCGTCTGTAAGGGTGTGCTTCAATATTCACAATGTCTTATTACATTGGCAGATGTGACTGATATTGATAAAATTGAATAGATCTGGCTCTAATAACTGGTTTAGTTCGTACTACAGGATGCCGTTGCCAAACTTTTGGAAGTCTTGGTAAACTAATAATGTTTTAAATGCCGTATCTAATTTAAATTGTTAAATTGTTTGCACTTTTTGTCTTATTTTTATTTTTCACAAACAAAATGCAAACACTTGTGATTTAACAATTATCAATGGTAGGTACCATATTTTTTTGGAATTTTAATAAGAAGTACAGCCATGCAGCATGGCTTGAATTGCGAATTTTGACGAAAGATATGCACAATATTTTACAACAACAACAAAAATCACATCTGGGGTCTGAATCATCGTAAGCATTAAATTTGCGATTGACGGCATTCGACCCAACATAAACAAATAAGTCGATTACAAATTATAATAGCCCACATACCCAGATCCACACAATTAAGACCATTGTGACCATTTTAAAACATATATTTTTCACAACTTCAAACTGTGGGGATTATGTTTAACCTTATATAACATTATTTATAACGAAAGTAAATGTGTCAGAATGCATAAGAGCTTTGAAGTAGACCGGATTATAGCTACAACCTATTATTTCTTTTCAGGAGGCGAGAGGAGAAAAGCGAAAACAAAGTACCATTGCGAACTTCTTTAGCAAGCGTACAACGAATCTTTCTCAGCCACTGGCCAACTCTCCCCAGAATTCAACGTCAATCTCTATAACTGGAAACACTCGAGCAGGCAATGCTGATAGTAAAATATCTGAAAAATCTAAAGATGCCTCTGAAAACACTGTAGTACCTTCAATAAAAACTATTAATATTTCTGAGATTCCTGCCATTTTAAACCAATCAACTTCATCAAACAGCTGCGAGTCTGTCATTAATGAGTACGACATTGGCCAATTCATTTTAAAAATAGAAAAATTAGATGATTTGATGAAAGAAAATATACTTAGGCGGCATTGGACTCCACCACCAGGCTATGATTTTCCATTTTCGCTTCAGAAAGTTAGTGGGGGAAAGACTTATAATCGGAGACCTACCGTGGAAATGTTTCAAAAATTCCCTTGGCTTGTGTTTTCTAGGTCTCAAAAAGGACTTTACTGTCGATACTGCCCACTTTTTTTGCCAAATTTAAAGGCTGGAGGAGTAAGCCTTCAAAAACTGGTTACTAAGCCAGTAACAGATTTTCGAAAACTCTTGGGAAAAGATGGATGTTTAATTCAACATGCTAACCATTTATACCACAAACAAGCAGTTGAAGCAGGGAAAGAGTTTCTTCTTCGAATTCAGTCGCCTCATTTGAGTGTTATAAATCAGCAAGACAAGGCTCACTTGAAAAAAGTTGAAGAAAATCGGAAAATGTTGACTTCTATAGTAAAATGCGTTTTATTTCTTGGTAAACAAAATATCCCATTCAGAGGTCACCGGGATGATGGTAATATAGTTCAAGAAGATCAATCAAGTATTAATGAAGGGAACTTCAGAGAATTAGTCCGCTTTCGAATTGAGTCAGGAGATAAACAGCTTGAAAAACATCTTACGTCTGCTTGTGCTAATGCCATGTACTCGAGCAAAACCATACAAAATGAGCTAGTAAACTTTTGTGGAAATAATATTAAACAAATTATATTAGACAGAATTAAATCTGCTAAATACTATAGTATTATGTTTGATGAGACGACGGGTGCTGCTCATGAATCACAACTTACCTTTGTTTTACGCTACATTCATGAAGGAAATATTTATGAAGATTTCTTGGAATTTGTAGATCCTAGAAAACCTGAAGAAGCTGATGAGGGAGAAAATCACATTTTCACTCAGGATGAACTGGAAGAACCCTCCCTCACTGGAGAAATGATAGCAAACACCGTACTGAACATAATGAAGAAAAATGGTTTGGATGTTGAGAATTGTGTAGGAATTAGTACTGACGGTTGCAGCAGCATGGTGTCCGAAATTAAAGAAGCCGTTAGTTTCGTAAAGCGCAGTGCTATTAACGCAACCCACTGCCCATGCTTAAGCCACGCTTTAAATCTCTCACTCACCAAAACTTCAAATGTGCAAGAAATAAGAAATGCAGTTGATACCATAAAGACTGTAATCTCGTTTTTTACAGCTAGTCCCAAGAGAAACTGTGTATTAAAAGAAAAGGTAGGTCGGCA
Organism: Philaenus spumarius; assembly: GCA_018207615.1. Classification (NCBI taxonomy): domain Eukaryota; kingdom Metazoa; phylum Arthropoda; class Insecta; order Hemiptera; family Aphrophoridae; genus Philaenus; species Philaenus spumarius. The sequence goes on along the minus strand of JAGFPH010006510.1, from coordinate 46,217 downwards.
ACTTGTAGGACTTTGTACTACTAGATGGGTAGAGCGACATGACAGTGTCCATTTGTTTTGTAGCACTTTACCTAAAGTACATGAAGCCCTAGAGCAAGTTAGCAACTGGAGAGAGACCGAGGCTGCCACTAAGGCATTATCACTTATGCATTGTATTACCAATAGTTCTTTCTTAGTTTCACTAGCCTCTCTTGCAGATGTCCTTGCAGTAACTTTTCCATTAAGTCACCTTTTACAAAAGAAGGAACTTGATGGAAAAGAAGCTAACGAAGCTGTGAAGTTAGCTTGTGCTAATCTAGAGAAAAGGAGAAATGAATCTGAGGAATATTTTCATAGTGTGTTTGAGGTAGTGCAGGGGCTTGCATCAGAACTGGAAACTGAAATTATAATACCTAGAGTGACAATAAAGCAGAAAAACCGAAGCAACCCCACCAACATTAAGGAACCTGAGATTTTTTACAGAGTTATTGTTTACAACACTTTGGTTGACAATATCTTGCAAGACATTCAAGATAGACTTCCACCCGATACAGTTAGCCTTTATGAACTCACCAATCTTATACCATCATCAGTTATCAAAATAACAAACCCAGGTCTAAAAGATTTATCAAGTTTCATCTTTTCAAAGTTCAACTTTGCCCTCGAAAACACATCAAAGTTAATTCTTCCTGTATTGTTAAATAAAATAGCTATATGGCAAACCAAATGGACTCAACAGAAAGAAGCAGGTCATGATATCCCGGATGTATCAATCGAATCCTAACTGGCATGTGACAAAGAAGTTTACCCTTCAGTGTACAATTTACTACAATTTTTTTCTTCTCTTCCAGTCAGCAGTGCTACAGCAGAGAGATCTTTCTCCACTCTCAGGCGCTTGAAGGATTGGATGAGGACAACCATGAGAGAAGACCGTCTGGTGTCCTTAGCACTCATGAATGCGCACAGAGAAATAGCAGACAAAATCGACCCAAACAAAATTGTTGATTTATTTGCCAAACAGAAAAGAAGAAAGTCACTTTGTTGTCTAAAGTGAATAAACTATAAATCAAAGAACTCTGTAAAAGATTAATAAATGTATTTTAATTTACTTCTTTTATAAATTTCTGTTATATATTAATTTCTGTATTTCATTTTATGTATTTTATCTGATCATTAAAAACTGTTTGTTTTTATCAAACTGAATATATTAACCTGGACAAAATAATATATATATATATGTGTGTGTGTGTGTGTGTGTGTGGGTGTGTGTGTGTGTGTGTGTGTGTGTGTGTGTGAAAAATGTATAAAAGGGCAAACTCATAGCAATTACATTTAAGTAGACAAATAAAGTTTTTAGGTATCATATTATTATGCACATATTGTCTACTATTGTAAGTTATATTATTTATGAGTTAATATTTCTTTTTTATCAGCCCCCCCCCCTTTAAAACTGGCTGGATCCGCCTATGAGTCAACTTAATGGAAGCAGCTGATTATCTATTGTTTATCGTTACTGTAATTTGTCTTTGTTATGTCCATACCAATTTTCTGGTGTGGATCCTGGATTTTGTATGCGTGATTTGTTTTACAATCCTGTATTAGTTTGTATATGTTCAGAAGCATACGGAGAACTTATTGAAAATTCTTCTTCAAAGTGTTTTCATGCACGGTATTATACCAATGTCTAATGTTTTAAATATATTTCTAAACGACGGAATCCCCATTGTTTTAAGTGACTTTTTAAGGTGTATACATTAACAAAATTTGTCCGTATTTTTCCAACAACTCTCCCAAATTAAAAATCCTTACGGAATTCTGTACAATGTATGTCGATTTAAAACACAACATTTAGTTTCGTGTATTTTACTCTTTATGTTTTTATTATAAATGTACTCATTTAGTGGCTAGAGCTACTCTTTTACGTCATTTTGACTTTACGTTGTTTGAAATTAATTTTACTTTGTATGCATTAAATGATTTCGAATACATCTAATGGTTTTATTGGTTTGATTGCTTTTCAATTTGACAGTCTTTTTTTTTAATTGATACACAATACGCAGTCATATTACATTTTTAATAGAGCTTTTCGGAATCTAAATATTCACAAATATATAAAATAGAAAATCCTAAATAATTATTTTTTTTTATAATGATTTAGGAAAACACTCTATTTCGAGGCAAAGATACTATTCAAATAAATATTTGCATCCAAAATCCAAAATTTTTGGGAACCAACATCCTTCAGTTACGTCATCTTTACGTATATAAAGTTTTAAAAATATTTTGCCAACAAAATTCTGTTGTTGTAAAATAAATAACATGCGAGTTAACTGCATAAAATTTCAGGAACTCTGGTATTGTACCTGTACCTAAACCGAATTTAACTCTATACCGTAAATGTTTTACCTACAGTGCCGCTCGTTTTTATAACCTTGTCATTCCAAAAATTACTATTTTAAAAATATGTCTTATGGGGTAGTGTTAAGAAATGTAAAGTATTGGCTGTTTTCATCAGATGATATTGAACCTTTATTCGACATTATGCAATCGTATATATTTGTAATGCCTTGCAGGTTGATTGATTTTTTATTTTTATTATTTTCTATATATATTTATACTAGCGCTCCCCGTTGCGGCTTCGCCCGCACAATTTTAATTAGATATTATAATTATGTTATTCAAAGCGAAACAATTATATCTATGGCTACCCTTCAAAGTGAGGTAAGTTCATTTTTAGTTGAAATTAATTTTAATATAATTATTTAGACTGTTATACACTCCTCTTTTTAAAGCAACAGATCAGGTGTAAATGGGACCATCATTTCTAGATATTGACACGTGCAGAATCATTTAATTATGATATTACGTTTAAATACAATCATAAAAACGGATTTTTTCAATTAAAAATATAAATGGACTTAAATTAAAGGAACAGATATATTAATTTGTAAATGTTTCAAAATATTTGGTTATTTTTTTAATATATTAAATTAAAGTTTACTAATTTGTATATATTATACAAAATTTGCTTAAGTGATACTGTAAAGATATAATTAAAATAGGTATTTTTGAAAAATACTTTAATTTTTTGTTTAATATTAACATTTTATTTGTAAAAATTTGTATTACTTTAGAACCTCCTTATACACAACATTGGTGGTTTTTTCGTCAGGAGTAAGAACTACTAAATTGCTAGGTGAACTTACTCTAGAACATGCAACGTAAAATTGTCCATGTGAGAAACATTCATTACTTAAATCAATTCCTGCTACTTTTAACGATTGACCTTGTGACTTGTTAATCGTCATAGCGAAGCAAACTTTAAGAGGGAATTGCTTATTTTTAATATCACTAATATTAGGATAAATCATTTCAATTAGATCCGATACATTCGTAACCACTTTTCCTAGTTCTGATGGTATCTTAATTTTTCCTAAAGACTCAGGATATCTTCCATCTCCTATTTTGAGAAGAAGATTTGAAAATATTCCAGCAGAAGCATCTCCTCTCAAGTAAACTCTCATATTCTTATTTAAAGAAAGTTTTTGTACGCAAGTCCATAGAAAAGAAGATTTGATACATGCCTTTATCTCGTTCGCACGTGTACCCCTAGGTACCACAGGTAGTGTTTGCCGGAAGTCTCCAGCCAGAAGGACAGTAACTCCACCCATAACTTGAGAAGAATTTCTTAGATCTTGAAGAGTAGCGTTGAGTGCTTCAAATAATTTTTTGTGGGCCATGGTACTTTCATCCCAAATAATAAGTTTACATTCTCTCAAAACCTTAGCCAAATTACTCTGTTTTTTAATATTAAAAATAGGATTATCAGTGTAATTTAAGTTAAGTGGCAACTTAAAAGCAGAATGTGCCGTTTTTCCGCCGTCTAATAATGTTGCAGCTATTCCTGATGATGCAACGGCTATTGCTATATCTCTATTACTTCTAACTTTGGCCAAGAGTAAGTTTATTAGAAACGTTTTGCCACTCCCTCCGGGTGTATCTAAAAAAAATATTTTTCCATTACCTGAATAAATATTGCTTAAGATGCATTGACACACATTCAACTGTTCGTCAGTTAAAGATGCTTCATCAGTGGAAACTTTTGTTGCTAATTCTTCTAAGTTATAGTTAGTTTCTCGCACGTATTCTCTATTTCTCATAATTGTGTCAGACCTTTCAGGCTGAGGAAAACCATAATTGCTCAAGTGGTGCCCTCCTTATGCCTGAAGGTTATCTTCTATCAATTCTAAGCATCGATTGTATACTTCATCTAAATTTATATGAGTAGAATCTGGCTGTTTTGTTATATTATATTTTAACTGAAGTAAAATATCTTCCGAAAAACTGTCTTTATATTTATTCCAAAGTTTGCATGGATCAGATGGAAAACAAAACATTAAAATGACTGTGAACAGTTCAAGTAATTTATATGCCGAATTTGTTATAATAGCTTCATCTAAAGTGTGTTCCCACTGTTTATCATCTTCAAGCAATCCCAAAGCTTCACATGCAGCTTTAAACGTTGGAAACTCAATTTTATTCACAGTTTTTAAACATGAAAAACTTGTTGGTCCTCTTACATTTAAGAAGAAGGAGGCGAAGATGGTAACATTCAACGTTGTTAGGGTGAACGGTATAAGCCCTAAAGCATCATCCTTCTTGATACCTGGCCATCCATCAACATTTTTCCCACGTTTTCGTTTTGAAAAAAAATTATTTTTTTGCCAAACGTAATATAAAGGTACTTCAGAGTATAAAAGCGTTCGAGCAAATTCATCGTGCTGGCATAGGTTGAAAAATGCCAAAAGGTTCAACTTTGTCTGCCAAAGAAGCAGCAGTAAAATATACACGTTGTCCATTTTCAAGGTCAACAGACAGATTAATTACTGTCTTTCATGAATTGAAAAACCAAATATTCTCCAAACAGCTTCAGAACTGCTAATATACCGTCCACTTTCATAAATCTCTATCTCATTGATATTTGTATTATTTTCTAAAACAAACGTTGCTTGATCGCTACCCTTTGTAATGTATTTGCAAACGTACTTGATCGACTTTCCTGAGTTTGTAATTTCAACATTAATATGAGCTTCTAAAGTACGTAACAAAACAGGATTGTATGGAACCACCCATCTATTATCTAAATCTACTCCCTTGATATGCACAGTGGAACCACCATCTTCTGCGATAAAGAGGGTATCCATCTTCTCCTTTTTGCGTTTCTTGTATAAAAAGTCGAGGATATCTTTTGTTGCAGCAACCATCTTTCATGCAAGGTGAATCCTTATTTAAACTTCCACATGGTCCGTGAATCATATTAGCTTTGACAGTATTGTAAAGAGCAGGATCTTTCTCAGCAAATGGAATTCCAGCACACACAACCTTATCAATATTATCAGTAGTGATTCTATCTTTAAGACACAGAAGCAAGTGAATATGGGGTAAGCCTCGCTTTTGCCATTCTACTGAGTATATGAAACATCTAACTTTTCCAAAAAGTTCTCCTTTTATTAAAAGATCCAGTAATTCTTTAACTTTTAAATGGAAAACTCTTGCAATTAAGTCATGACGCTGATAATGTTTTTGTCCAGGATATAATTCTCGTTGAATTTCTTTCCACCTAGGGTTACACGTACAGGTTATAAATAAATCTGAGCTTCCATAATGGCGGACGTAAGTCAGTGCATCTTGGCATCGCTCATGCATGTATCGTGGACCACCTGTAAAAGATGATGGCAGTACGACTCTTTGCCCAAGTTGATCAGCATCATGTCGACCTATATCATCTCTTAAGTAAATATACTCTTCAGCTCTAAGTTTGCTTTGATTGAATATAAGATAATTCAATTTTTCAGTCTCTATTTTTCCATATTCATCTACCAAAAATTGACTGAATAAAGCTCCATAGCGTAATAAATAATTTTCTTCGCCTTCTCTCAGCATTATGCGCCATGAATAAAACTGAGCAGCAGAAACAGTTTTTTTAAGACGTATTGGTGGTAGGATCTTGCTGATTTACATCAATTGAATATCCATCTTCACCATAACAAAACATAAGTGGATATTGTAAAGTATCATATGCACGATGAAGTTCACTTATACGTTTAATTTTTTTATTACGATGTTCAATGATGATATCTCTTTGCTGAAACTGCTGTCCTACGATTACCAGAGCTACCTCAGATGCTGTTGGGGCATTGAATTTTCCTCTATGTTCGTTGGCAGGTGTTCGATCTGCATGAATTACAATTTGAAAATTTTCACATTTATGTTTCATTTTTTCCAACGTGTTTTACAAGTCTTTGACATAGACATTTATATCATGTAGCATCTTCTGCAATTGCTTCACCAAACTTGGCTTGACATCAGGATGATTTGATGTTCTAATGCTAGCTTCCATTTCATCATCCCCAACAAAGTATATCTGCAGGAATTTGGTTTCCTTTTCTGAATCTGGCTGCAGACTTCCACATAAATGGTACATTTGTCCTTTAACCTTGAAAGTTGGCATGAATCCATTTTCAACTATTTGCTTTGCTCCAAAAGATGTCATTTGAAAGCATCCGTTATATTGACGAATGCGTTCGATAAAATGGCGATGATCAGTGTGGCCTCCCATTAGTAAACTATTGAGAGGCTCTGGTGGAGATTGAAGCGATGGAAGTTGTACTTTGCCATTGGCGCAACACATGCCAGGACTTTCACGTTTAAATTTTTTTGCATAGCAAAATGAACATTTGTGTTCCATTCGACCAATATCATTCTCATAATCAACATCGGGATCATATGTAAAACCTGAGCCAGCCTTCCTTTTCCAAGGTAGCAAACGACGTTCCGTTCGTTGACCAGGATTATTTCTATCATATCTTGTTTGAGAGGAATTATGTAGTTCTTGGTGATTTTTTTTTTTTGATATCTTGACACTGATACTCGATGTTTTTCTACGTGTGTTTGTTGTTACACTTCATTTGCTCTTTTCAGTTGTTTTTTGCGAGTCAAATCAGTGTACCTTGAGCATCGTTTTCTTGATTTAGCAATATGTGAAGAGTCTATAGTATTTGTTTGCTCACTACTATTAATGATATTATCATCATTAATGGGGATATAAACATCGAAATGACCATTTGTCAAATTTCCACTAAAACGCAATTTACCTATTGCATTATTTTCATTTCCAAACTTTTCCAAAATTACTTTTTTAACTTTTCCAAACTTTTTTTAAAATTGGTAAATTTTACCATTTAAATAAACTTCAAATAAAAATGGGAATATTCTTCCAGCAGCCAACAACTTGCACAATCCACCATAGACGTGTTCTCGTGAAATATCATCAAAATATTCTATTGCACTTCCGTGATTATTACCATTTTTACTATAAGACGTGATCGAAAATTGTTCCCAATGATCAAAAACGTATTTTACAATAATCTGACGAACTTCTAATGATCTTTCTTCCGTTCCATACATAATATAAGATAGTAATCTAAAAAGGCAGGATCCATCTCCTAAAATTGAAATTACTTGATGAGGAATAAAAATTCCATTTACTTTGAGATTTTCTATCTCCATCGCTCAAGGTTCAAGGATTGAAAAGGATCAATGTACATATATTTATCCTGCAAATAAAGGTTAAGATAAAAATTGTCAAGGTTATAATATCAGATTTTTACTAAAATGAAAATTCTAGGATATTAGCAAAAAAATTTTTTAAATTTATTTCGAAGTTTTATCTTAAAAAAATTTAAAATTTGTATTACTTAATAACAATATAAAGAAATATATACTTAAGAATTATCAAAAAGCAAAAAGTTTAAGCTTAACTTGACTTTCTCACTATATATAGAGAAATTATAATGATTGCAAAACAAATTGATGTTGACATTTTTGTGGAAATATCCGTTTTGGGACCCTGGAGCCAAAAAAAAAAGGTTTTTACAAAATGTCTGTATGTATACAAAGTAGGTCAACGAACAAATTTGCACCAAACATGTCAATTAGGCCTGTATAGATGCATTAAAAAAGGTTTTAAAAAATTTTGAAAAGCAACCCCCTTTTTAGTTAAAAAAACTCCCAAAAATTAGTTTTTATTTTGTTATAAAAAATGGCTTAACGATTTTGATCAAATTTAACTTATTTGTAGCCCTTAATATACTCTACCTTATGCAAAAAACAGCATCTTCCTAAAAATTCTCATTTAGCTAATAATAATAATGACAATGTTAAAGAAGAGAAAGGGGATTTGACGTGCGAAGCACGCAATTTTATGCCAGAACAAATGTGTAACAAACATGTCAATTAGGCCTTTATAGATGCACGAAAAAAGGTTTTGAAACATTTTAAAAATCATCCCCCTTTTTGGTCAAATACTTCCCATATAATCTGTTTTTATTTTTTTATAAAAAAACTGCTCAAACGATTTTAATCAAATTTTGCTTATTTTTAACCCTTATTATACCCTACCATATGCAAAAAAAAAAAAAAGAAGCATTTTTCTAAAAATTATCGTTTAGCTAATAATAATAATAAAGAATAATAATAAATAGAAAAGGGGGTTGTCGTGCGAAGCACGCAATGTTTTGCCCTAGTAATAAAACGTGGACGAAGAAAAGGGGTTGGTGTGCGAAGCACGCAATGTTCTCCCCTATTAATAGAACGTGGATGATGAAAAGCGGTTAGCGTGTGAAGCATATGTATGTTCTCATCTTGTAATAAAAAGTGGATGAAGAAAAGGGATTGGCGTGCAATGTTCTCCCCTAGTAATAAAACATTTAAATGTGTTTGTGAGAAAGTATGTGCCAGTTTCTGGTACCGTTTATTTAATTTAAAATTAGATCCAAAATTATATACTGATTATTATAGGCCTGGGCCTAAATATATTTTTTAAACGGCAAAAAAGTTTTAAGTTTAATCTATACGGTACTAATATGATAAAGTGGTAAAATTTGTTTGTATGTAAACTCTTGAACTAATGAACCAATTGGAATATATTTTATCCCTGAGTAACCTTTGCTAGAATTAATTTTGATAAAAACATTTTTTAATTGACATTTTTGTAAATTTAGTCGGAAAAAATTCACAAGATGAAGTTTGGCATTGTAAGAAAACAATAAAGTAATTCTATAAAAAATAAAGGTTATAACGTATAAAATATCTATACTATTAATGCAACACTGCTTACCGTACCCATACTATCGTAGATAAAATTATTAACTAACTAACCTAAAAAATTAACATAGGTATTTATTATTAAATGTGTTATTCTAGTTGCTATGGTAATAATTCGAAATGCTTTCTAGAAACTTTTTTTGATTTTATAGGCCTAACCTTAAAATTAAGTTTAACCTTTGGTTTTATTAGATGTTTTATTTATAATGTGTAAAACTAATATATATATGTTGAATTATATTAGATGTTTGAATTTATAAGGCCTATTTTATAGGTTTTAAAGGCCTAACCTAAATTGTA
>JAGFPH010006510.1:11562-36763 GCA_018207615.1 Philaenus spumarius | reverse complement strand
TGAGTAGCTGTTTTAAAACAGATCACACCTAGAATTATTGTGTTGCTATGCATTTGATATGAATCAGCTGTTTCATTTGTTACATGGCTGCTTATGAGAGTGATGAATTTTCTCATTTTCTACTGTTTTAATTTAAAATTTTGCAAAATACTTTCTAATTTTGTTAATGGCAGTCGAGTGCCTTCCCCGAGAGAAACAATAAATAATGTATTATTTGTAACTCAATAATAAATAATAGACAATTATCTTATTGTGCTAAAATTGAAGTGAGCTAGGCCTTCAGCCACAACCATAGATTTTGTTTGAATCATCAAAGACGTTGGATACGTTGTAATAATTATTCCAATTGAACCATAGATTATTTTGTATGTTTGTTATTTATAATGCCATTTATAAATGATTTTTAATAAATACAAATTATTATATTTCATGTTAACAAAAGTTGAACTTAGTTTAGATTTATTTCAATTAGACATTTTATTAGAATATACTGTATTATAGTAGGAATTTTATGCAATTAATATTATTGTATAGGGGTAGCTACCACATTTATTTGTTTGTAGTGAACATTTAGCAACACAATTCTAGGTGTGGCCTGTTTATATTAAACTAAAATGAAGTTTTTTAATACATTAATATTCATTATCATAGCAATCAAATTAGCACATTGGAATTAGTTAATTATTTTTTACAACCAACAACTTATTTAGGTTGGTAACAAAATATGACAAACACAAAGGAAAAATCAATGAACTGTAATATAATTCAAATATCTAATATAATTCAACATAGGCCTAATGATTGTTACACATAATTAATAAAACAACTGATTTGAATCAAAAGTTTAATACAATTTTAGGTTAGGCCTTTAAAACCTATGAAATATAATAATTCAAACATCTAATATTACAATTTAACATTATATTATTGTTACACATTATAAATAAAACAGCTTATTTGGACCAAAGGCTTAACACAATTTTAGGTTAGGCCCATTATTATAAAATCAACACACTTTTTTTGAAAGAGTTTGGAATTATCACCATAGTAACCAGAATAACACATTAATAAATACGAATCAGCTGTTTCATCTGTTATATGGCTGCTTATGGGAGGGATGAATTTTCGCATTTTCTACCCTTTAAATTCAAAATTTTGCAAAATCCTTTCTTAGTACGCCTCTACATTATTGGACGGATGTACCTTCCAAATTTCAAGTCTCTAGCTTTAATAGAATCGGCTCTGCGTTGATCGTCAGTCAGGACATTGCATTTTATATAAGAGATTTAAACTTTATGCTTGTTTTTCTTGTGGTTAGGTTAAGGCACCTGCAGAACTCTCCATCCCGATATTGTTTTGTTATTTTTGATGGAAGTCTCAAACTGGGGGTATGCCTAGCAGGAGACCCCTAAATTTGTTCACTGTTATACTGTTGATTGTGTTGTTGAAAATTGTGTCATTATTGGTTTATATGTATAATGTATGTTATAAGTAATTATAATTTATTTTATCAGTAAGTTAAAAAAGTATTCTTATTTTGTTTTTGATGCATTATATATATTTTTTTCATGTATAATCTAAGTGGGATTTGAAATTGTGTTTTATTTATATGTATGTTTACAGTGTAACATGTGAATAAATGTAAAAAAATAATAATAATAATAAAATATTGTGTAACCAAACCACTCTTCCACTGAACGTCAAAATGATATAAACGAGTCGCTCTAGAGTCTAGAGCATAAACGGTTATTTTTATTAAAAAAAACTAAAATAAAAATAGTATGTTCTGTTAAAACTTAATTTTCTATTCGACACTATCATAATATGTTGGGGTTTATGTAATAAATTTTCAAATTGGGAATATATTTAAACAAAATTTAATACACCCTAAAAATATATAAAATCAAGTGGTAAAATCTCAGATATATATTTAAAAGGATATCTATTGTCAAGGAGAAAAATCCTAGTTAAGTAAAACTCGAGGAAAAATTTGAAGGACTTCCGATGATGGATGATGAAGGAGAAATCAATTATGTCTGTCAGTTTCATGGCCAAAGAAAACAAGTGTAACTTTTTGCTTTTTAATAATTAATTGTTTCCTAAATATTTATTCACACTAGTTTTTAAATATAAACGTAATCTGGTCGTAATATACCCAGTCTGGGTTACTAGATGCAGTGAACTTGTTTTATTGATGTTTATCAATTAATAAATAAGTTTATCATATTTCAGACTACAGTGTACACCAGTGGTCTTCAACCTGCGGCCCGCCGTGTATATTTTTGTGGCCCGCCGAATGATTTTGTTTCCAAACAAATAGGAAAACATTGCAGCACTGAAGTTGGCCAATTGCTTCGGCCGTAGTAGGGAATTTTCGTTAAGTGGCAACCCTGATGCTCAAGGTCACTTGTAGCATCGCAACCCACGCCAGTGTCATTGTCTCAGTCTGTTTCACCTATTTCTATTGTCTGCCCGCAAGTGAATTTTAGTTTAAGTTTAGTGAATAATGGCTTCGTGTAGTAAGAAACGGAAGATTACCGATGAGTGCCGAGTGTTTCAAGAAAAGTGGACTGATCTATACTTTTTTGTAAATATAAAAAACAAACCAGTTTGTTTGGTTTGTAATGAGTCTGTCTCCGTAATGAAAGAGTACAATTTAAAGCGGCATTATGACACAAAGCACGCTTCCAAGATGGACGCAGTACAAGGTCAGTTTAGATTGGATAAGGTGCGAGATTTAAGGAAAAAACTTGAGAATCAACAATTTACGTTTACTCGGCAAAACGCCGAAAGTGAATCAAGTGTTAAAGTTAGCTATATCATTTCTGAACAAATTGCTAAGCAATCAAAGCCATTCACAGATGGTGAGTTTGTAAAGCAGTGTATGGAATCGGCAGCTGAAATCCTATGCCCAACACAAAAACATTTGTTTTCAAAGGTTAGTTTATCTGGGGTCACAGTTGCCAGAAGAATTGAGGAGCTATCTCAGGATATTGAAACCTCACTTAAAGACCGTGCTTGAAAGTTTGTTTTTTATTCAGTAGCACTTGATGAAAGCACTTATGTTACAGATACAGCTCAGTTAGCCATTTTTATTAGAGGAATCGATCAAAATTTCTCTATTACCGAGGAAATGGCAGCACTATTTCAATTGAAGGGCACTACTAAAGGCACTGATATTTACAAGGCTTTGACTTCAACTTTAAACTGGTTTGGCCTAAATCTGGATAACTTGAGCGGTGTTGTAACTGATGGGGACCCCAGCAATGACGGGAAAAAATGAAGGTGTTGTAGCTCTGATTAGAAAAGATGCAAGTGAAAATGAAAAGTTCATACAATATCATTGCATTATCCATCAAGAAAATTTGTGTGCAAAAAGTGTTTGTTTCAAAGATGTCATTAAAGATGTGACTAAAATCGTGAATTTTATCAGATCACAAGGACTGAACCACAGGGAATTCAAAACCTTCCTTAGTGAGATGAATGCAGATTATGGTGATGTAATTTATTACACAGAGATTCGTTGGCTCAGCCGAGGAAAGTTTTTAAAAAGGGTTTTTGATTTGAAAGAAGAAATCTGCATGTTCATGGAGAGTAAAGGGAAGGCAGTTCACTACTTCAAAGATCCCAGTTGGATGGCTGATTTTGGGTACCTAACTGATATTTCAATACATCTCAATGACTTGAATATTAGGCTACAAGGGAAGAATGCTATGATACACAATCTCTTTGATCAAGTTTAGGCGTTTGAGAGGAAACTTAGTTTGTGGAAGAATCAAGTACAACAAGGCGACTTCACACATTTTCCAACACTGTCACAATGTGAAGTTTAAAACAAAGAAAAGTACAGCGAAGCACTCTCCATGTTACAGCAAGATTTTAGCAACAGGTTTTTAGACTTCAAGCAAAATAAAACTATGATAAAGCTTTTTTGTGCTCCTTTCAGTGTTAATGTGGAAGACTATTCCGGAAATATACAAATGGAACTTATTGACTTTCAGTGCAATAGCGATTTACAGGAGAAATTTAAAAACTTTGGACTTCTGGAGTTTTACTCATTGTATGTTGAAGGTGATCGATTTCCAGCAATCAGATCTCATGCTCTGGCCACAGCATCTCTTTTTGGCAGCACTTACATCTGTGAGCAGCTATTTTCAAGAATGAAGAACGTGAAATCGAAACTGAGAAACCGTATCTCTGACACTCATTTAGAGAACTCTCTTCGAATTGCCACATCTGACATAAAAGCTAATGTTGACAGATTAGTAAAAGATAAACAATGTCAAATTTCTCACTAAACTACAAAAGTCACAAATTTGATGTTTTCAGTTTAATTTTGAGTTTTATAACATTTTTAAATATATGTCAAGTCGACCTATATTGTTTTCAATATTGATGTTTAATACAGTTATCAACAAATATAAAATGTTATAACAAATTCTTGTAAATTATTTTAACCTGAGACAAAATTCACACACATACATATATATATGTATATATGTATATGTATATACACGCTTAATCAATGCGGCCCTCCAAGTCCTCCATGACAATAATTTGGACCTTAAATAATAAAAGGTTGAAGACCACTGGTGTACACAAACCATCAGTTTCTAAAGTGTTTTCATATTGATATGTTTTGTTGTAGAAAAAGAAATTAGCTATTTAATTCTTCTAAAACACTTCCTTACGCCAAGTGCATAAATAAACAAAAGGAGAAAACGTTATTCTAAGTTTACAGTCTAGTAAGTTTATTAATAGCTAATTAAATAGCTAAATGAAAGTGCTTTTACTTTCTCACTATACTATAGTATAGAGAAAATTATAGTGATAGCAAAAAATTCGATGTTGAGATTTTTGTGGAAATATCCGTTTTGGGACCCCCTGAGTCCAAAAAAGTGGTTTTTACAAAATGTCTGTCTGTATGTATACAAAGCAAGAGCGAAAACTATTTGTTCGAAATCGATCGAATAGTTTTCTCTCTAGATAATAATAATAATATTTATTAGTTAATCTCCTAGTTTAATTAATCATCTTTCCTACCCCAACTACAATTATTAAGTAACAGTGAATCTAATTAATAATTTAAATATGTTTGTGAAAAAGTAAGTGCCAGTTCCCGGTGCCGTTTATTAAGATTTACTTGATAATTTTACTGTTAATATTGAATATATTGATGGTTTCGAATTATAATTTACTTAACAAAAGAGCAAACATTTCCCTGATGACGTCACGGAAAGGTGAAACCAAATTGCTTTGCCACAATCAACTTTCATATTGCTTTACCTACAAATTAGTTTCCCAACGTTAATTTAGTAAGAAGTTAAGTTTATGATTACATGACAGTTCAACACATTGACACTTCCACACACTGCCCAAAATACTGACACTTCCCCACAGCCCTTGGACGTGGGTACCTGTTTAATGACTCAGAAATAATCTCGACTGACATTTCCACACACATCCCCTCCCCCCAAGGCTATCAACAGAAATGCAAGAATAATTTAAAAAAAAAACCTAAAAGGTTCTAACCTATAGTATTAAGCTTAGTCACAGTATGTTTACCTATATTCAACATTTAACAGTAGAATGTAAAAAATTAATATGTCTGCAAAAATATTAGGATAGGGTCGAATAGTAAACTTACGCCAACACCCAGTAACCTACAATGCTAAATGGCAAAAGTATAGGCCTACATTAACACTCCAGCGGTTAGTGAACTTACGCTAGTTCCTTGGGGGAGGGGGGGAGATGTGTGTGGAAATGTCAATAGAGCTTATTTCTGAGTCATTAAACAGGTACCCACGTCCAAGGGCTGTGGGAAAGTGTCAGTATTTTTTGCAGTAAATGGAAGTATCAGTGTGGGGAACTGTCCGGACACCTAGGTTTATTGCCTATAACACTAATAAAACTAGATTTGTAAAAATCGTTCTAAATAAAAGGGGAAACAAAAAAACCTACTTCTATAATAATAGTGGTAGGGTAGTTGGTTGAAAACTAAATTTCTCTTCCATTTTAATGATTCTAGGTGTATGTAATTAGATCTTTTTCATTCCAAACTTGATTGAATAAATTAATTTGCTATTACGTAAATTAACTTTCGCAATAAAAATTTACTAAAGGTTTTGTTGTTGTTGTTCCAGGATACTTGCCTATACAATCATTGCTGAACCCTAAAACAAGAAACGAACTGATTTTATCACCTAAAAAATAATATATGGCACATCATTAAGGGTCTTCATTACCTTGCGTAAAACAGCAAAAATATGCACTTCGTACTACCGTGTTTCGGACGCTGTTTTTCAACCTAAAAAGTTTTGAAACATCTTAAATTGTTCTTAAAGGCTTTGTGCTTTTGTCTTATATCTAATCATAATTGAAAGAAATCGTCTGCAACTCCTTTTAATCAACAGTTTAAATGAGTAAAAATCTATTATTTTTAAGGCATTTTTTGGGGGTTTTAATCAATAATTTCCATATTTTAAGCTAACACGTAAAAAATATAAAGCCTTCTTTATAACTTAAAGTAGTTTCCCAGATTATTAATTTATAAATAGAATCCGAAACACGGTATTACGAATGCATGTTTTAACGATTTTGCGGCTTGAGTCAGGCCTTTTGCATTGAAATCATACTGTACACTCTGGAGTTTTCTTCAAGGTAAAGAAGAGCCTTAATATTTCATATAAGTTGTTTTTAAGAAAGACGTACAAACAGATACATAATGTTACCATAGTAGGTAATGTTACATACTAACCTAGTTAATATAGTTTCCCACTTCAACCTTTTTCTCTGGTAACCTACCTTCAAAACATTTAGATTACTTATCTCTGTGTACCACTAATTGCTTGGTTAAGCTTTTCGATACTTAAGCTAAATTTATCTTATCTCTTATTATATTTAAACTAAAAGCACTCCATCGCTATTACCGCTTTCAAAGTTTCTCTTAAAATCCTATTGCACATGTTATTTGTCTATAACGTGGCATAGTAACTAAAATAAAAGAAATGTATCATTCAATAAGTAGCATAAAAACCAACTGATTTGACATAAGAAGAAAATACATAGGCTATTAAGTTCAAAGATAATTTTTAAATTTTGTCTAAGACCAAAGTAAAAAAAAATAGTTTGTAGTTAAATAATTCGACCACGCAGCTGAACCGCTGACGTGAGTTGAGCCAATTTCCAAAATTAAGTTTATATGCCTATGTTTTAGAGTTTCAACCAACAATTTGGAAAATAGGTCTATTCACGACGGTGCTGAATAGCTGCAAAATGGTTCGCACGCCATTCCGCATATTGGGAGTATCTTCAATACACAAAGCATTGCGTGCTTCTCACGCCATTCCGCATATTGGGAGCATTTTCATCACACAAAACATTGCGTGCTTCGCACGCTATACCACATATTGGGAGTATATTCAATACAGAATGCATTGCGTGCTTCGCACGCCATTCCGCATATTGGAAGTATATTCAATACACAAAACATTGTGTGCTTCACACGCCAACTCCCGTATTGGGAGTACAATGCATTGTGTGCTTCACACTCCAACCACATGGTAAAATCCACCACATGGCATTGAACCGGGTACTTTTACGGTATTTTTTCGTTTTGATCGATTTTGGGGGAACCAAGATAGCTATAAGGTTGCGTAAAAAAACAAAATATGCAGAAAAACATCCTACATGTATATTTGTAGGAAAAACTCTAAAAAAACATTCTCGTAGGACAAATCTAAAAAAATAGTTACTTTATCACAAGTTGAATAATAAGATGAAATAAACTCTCATAAAGTTCTACATTTCCTCTTCATAGCAACAATAAATGAATATTAATAACTAGTAATAATGTATGCTCTTTGTAAACTACAAATTATCTAATGGCATTGAATAACAAATGGAACTCTATACGTTCAATTCAGATACGGTTAGCACAATGTAATAACGATGTCCACCATTTTAAATTACTTTTCATATCCCACACATCTGTTGTCCATTTACTATAAGCAGTCTCGTAGATTTATTTATATTAGGATACACTCTATTGATAAGCTTCAGTTTATTATTAAATCCGACTGCGTAATGTAATATTGTAGATATTGATTTTGAGTTTATGTCTGCAGCAACCTAGTCAAGTTTAGAACTTGTGTTTTTTTATGAAGCTAGCAACCAAGTCAACACAAATACTAATTGTTCTACAGAAATTGTTTTTACGTCACATTTGATTGCGGTAAAAAAATTAGACAATATTCTACTAAAAAGTATTTATAGACTGCCCGTAGACGGTCTTTTTTCAATGTGAAACATGGGATCATAGTGTAAATACAAAGCAAGCTAAACAGCTGTTTTATATTCAAGAAGCTTTACGGAATCAGCTGATTATACAGTGTTTGACTTTACTGTAATTTTTGTTTGTTAAGTCTACCCAGAATGTCTGTCTTTTCTCCAATTAGAATTTTACTTTCTCACTGCACTATAGTATAGGTATAGAGGAAGTATAGTGGTCGCAAAACAAATCGGTGTTGGGATTTTTCTGGAAATATCCGTTTTGGGACCCCCTGAGTCCAAAAATGTGGTTTTTACAAAATGTCTGTCTGTCCGTATGTATAAAAAGCTAGAGAGAAAACTATTCGATCGATTTCGAACAAATTGGCACCAAACATGACAATTAGGATTGCATGGATGCAGGAAAAAAGTTTTTGAAAATTTTGAAAAACAACCCTCTTTTTGGCCAAAACACACCGAAAAACACAGTTACTATTTTTTAATCAAAAACCGCTCTAACGATATTGATAAAATTTGCCTAATTTGTAGCCCTTAATGTACTCTACCATATGCAAAAAACCAAATTTTTCAAAAGAATTTTCGTTTAGCTAATAATAATAATATCTGATGTTTGGGGATTTTTTGTCCAAAAAAGGGGTTGTTTTTCAAAATTTGTCAAAACTTTTTTTCGTGCGTCTATATAAGCCTAATTGATAATATGTTTGGTACAAATTTGTTCGAAATCGATTGAATAGTTTCCTCTTTAGCTAATAATAATAATATTTATTACTTACTCTCCTACTGTAATGTACTATCCCCTCTCCTTCTTTAATACAATTATAAAGTCACAGATGGGGTTACATACGGGAGGGGGGGTTGGCGTGCGAAGCACGCAATGCATTGTGTATTGAAAATACTCCCAATACGGGGGTTGGCGTGAATTGCACTGTGCGTCAGCCGCTTCTCATAGTGTTTAATGTCAAGCTCACATGTACTTCCTTAGCAGTGAACGTGTTAATAATTTAAATATGTTTGTGAGAAAGCATGTACCAGTTTCTGGTACCGTTTATTAAAATTACCTCCGTTGCTTTATATGTTTCGTGTAAATAATCGGCAACAGATTTCAGTAAAATAATTTATCTGCTTCAGAGAAAAATCTTCAAAAACATTATGCACGTGCAGGTGGATACCGTTGTTTAAGTATTAGACTGTGACATGTTCTCATTTCTTATAATAATAAATGGTTGTCATTAGAACTGATCAGTCAGTGTTTGTTCTACTTGTTTCGTAACACTACGAAGAAAACTTTGATTTAAATTATTTCGTACGCAATAATGACATAAATAGAAACTTCAAGTAAGTGATTTTCTTAGAAAAACAATGTAAAATTGTAAGCAGCTTCTTGTGCTCTTTCCGCTTGCGTAGTTGAACAAATAAATTACAGACTTCAGTTTTTCCCTTAAACATTACCAGTTTATATTATAATATATTACTCCTACAACAAAGATGAAATGACGTAAATATATTATTAATTTTTAGTATTTTTTCTTCTACTACACACTTCCTCAGCAAGGGTTAATTTAAATAAATTACAAGTGAAAAAACATGGCCCGTCATCCTGGTCTTGGTCCATGTTTTTTTCATTTGTAATTTAATACGGTAAACGTAATGCTGATTTGCACGGAATAAGGGTTTCATGGTGAAGTTTTGAGTGAACTAATTTAGATTTTGTTGTTTTAACATTACTTTTACAATGTTTTAAGAATTTAAAAAATGATTATTTAGAGAGAGAGGGTAGAAGGGGCAGCGATGGGGAGAATGGTAGGGAGGAAGAACAGTTAATGTTGTTATGGTTATCTTTGGGAAAACTCGGGTCCTGTTATTTTTTTTTTTGTTGCAAAACTAACAATTTGAAACATAACTAATTTCTGTTGGATATATTTATTTGAGTTTTTGAACAGCCGAATTAAATTTCCCGGAATGAAATGAATACAGGAATATACTAATAGAGTATATAGAGTTACATTACATGTTTTGCTTCCATTTATTATTTATCTAACTTTATCAAATTAAATGCATTCGGAGACGCCATACAAAATAAAAGCCAAATGGATTGCAGTGTTTTAAGGTTTTAATCACATATATTATTTCTCAATGCAATTTTTTTGTCGGTACGCCATAACTTCCTTAATACATCATCAAATTACATGAATGAGGCATCATTTTAAAGCTTTCCTTAACCGCTACTCCAGAAAAATATACAAAATACAATTATACGAAAAAATAAACAAAAAATAAAGAAATAAAGAATCCGAAAGTAACAGTGATGTAAGATCAAGTAAGTTGTAGGGATATTTTCCTGGCGTTGGAAACACTGATGATAACAATACACACCTGGAGAGCTGCCGTTACGTCACTACATTGCTATTTTTAATTAATTGTAAGCGTGGTTATAAACAGCATTGTGGATACACCAATTTGTTGTTGTTTACCTTCTGCAAGTTGGTAAGTTGTTTAAAAATATATAATAACAATAGCAAAATTATTTCTCTTTAACATGTAGTTAAAATAGTAAAACACTGTTAGTAAGTTAGAATGCGAATGCTTCCCACAGGTCAGATAGTTTTCTTATTATATTTTGTACAAATTATTATAACAAAAGAGTAAATAATGCAAAACTTTAAACTTTTCTGTTGCATCAAATTAATTTAAATAAATATTTTAGCAAACACAAAAAAGGGGTATATTTTTATTTTTTTCTTCCGATAAAGAACGCAATAGACGGAATTATAAATCCTAATTTGTACAGAATGAAATAGTAAAAACGATTTCTTTTATTATAACGATCAATTGATTCTTTCAAATTTGTTTCATAAAATTCCATAATATATATTTATAATTTATTAACTCGGTAGATCTTCATTACTTTATCGTAATTCAGGGCAATAATACGTTATCACGAAATATGTACCATACTCAGTTTTGGAGTGTAGAACTGTTAATGGATTTATAAAATCAGTTTTAGTGTTCGTTATTGTTTTTGAAATAACTATTATAATTTAATAACTGTGTAATATAAACTCTTCCAGTTTCTGAATACATATAATATACGTTAAAGCTATGTACTTGTAATGTAATTCTTTAACTTTTCACAAACATACTTCTGTAATAATTTAATAAAGATTTCAGATTTAAATTGTAAAATTTAACATTTTATGATGATGGTACTTCTTCAAATTCTGATCATGATACTTTAATATTGTGAACATTGAACAGTTCCTTTCATGATTTTTAGATTTTTGCAGGATTAAATTTTATAAAATGTGTTTTTACTGTTCAGTTCTTTAAGTCCGAAATGTATGGTAGTTTAAAATGTGTAGCTGAAAACTGCATGCATTTATATACAGAACAGTACTTAAGTTAATATCGCATTTAACTGCACTCGAATTATAACCAATATCTAGATCTCATACAATTATATTATCGTATATAATCTAACAATAAAGAGATTAGATATTTATCTGTTTTACTTATCTTATAAAAAGTCTTCCAAATTTCAGACAAATGAGACAAATTTACAAATTAAGCTAAAATAAACGTGTTCCATTTGTGTTTCTCTCTCAGTACATGTTCGCATACAAAAACGGTTTCCCCAAGCTCAAACAGATGATTAGGTTTTCTTGGAACTGAAGCAAGCACTCGGTAATTGAAACACGCATGTATAAAGTTTTGCGTTTTCAAATCCAATTATGCCAATGTTCGAAGCCGTACACATTTTCGAGATTGCTGCGTTATTACATTTCATTTTGGGGTAATGTAACTTTACGAAATTATGTAGATTTCTGTTTTGTTATATTTAAAAAAATATATATAAACCTTTAATTATTAGAGATTTTGTTGGATAATTGAAAGTTATAAGTTATACCCTTCATAAATGATTTCTTTTTGATTAGCCTAACCCTTGTCGTTTGAAATTATATAACTAAAAGTGTAATTATAGATGTGTGATTAAAGTGTGTTTAAAATAGATTTTTTATGATATAGTACAACCGTTCCAGTAAAAATAAATTGTAATACAAAATCTGCCCGTTGAGAGGTGGTTTCCTTACGATGGATTTGTGTGCTAATTGCTCCAAAAATAAGATTAAAATGACACACTTTTGCAATATAGAAAATTCGAATGATGGAGAACGACAAATTGCTCAGTGTACTAAATTAGCTAGTAACATGCTTAGAAGTCGGAGACATTCAGAGAGACGTTCTACGTCACATTACTGAATGATTTATGTTGTCATTCGATTTAGATCAAGTTGCGGTTGAGATAGTAGAAAATGGTTTCGCATAGAGAAGTGAAAACATAGAAAAGCTCTCAGATAATGCAACCAGAAGTGTGGTGATATTATACAATAATTATTGTACTCTACCAAGACTCACAGTAAACATATAGTTTCTTCAATTTTTATTAATAATTGTTTTGGTGTGTTGCAGGTTACTGTACAACCTTTGTTGTTTTATTCCTTTAATATTATATCATGCAGTGTCCATCCATATTGACCGATTTCTGAGGTCCATTTCTTGAAGACAGCAAAGATTAGTGTAAGAGTATTAAAACAGATTTGGTATTATTCGAAATTGTACACAGCTTTGGGATATTTGATCAAAATCAAGTAGTACCATCGAAAATTGGCTTATACTGGCCGTGAGAGTTAAGTATAGACGCGGACAATTGCCTACTATTGCAGGCGCTTGCTAGGAAGAACACGGCTCACTTCAAGCATAACTGATGTGTGTACATACGCTATGCTTTGATTATCGTTTATGATGAAAAATAAAACTTAGATATTCTTAATCTACATAAAGTACGGATTCTAAGAGTATAAAAAACTTTTATTTTAACAGGTATTTCGAATTTTAATATTTGAAAATATTTGAGAATTTTTATCAGTGACTGACATGGAAAAGTTACTAAGCGAGGAATTTTGTATTTTTGGGTTATAAACAAACTTCCAGCGGGAAAGTTGTAGATAATGAATTGATCTAAACTTTTCAATTCACCGATTTGTGATAAAATGATTACATCATTATGAAATCGTCTTTAAATGAGCGCGAGGAGGTGCCGCGACGCCACTCCCGAAGTACAGTTGATTGATACGGGAATATTTACAATCTTATCCATTACGTTTATGTACATAATGTTATTTTAAGGTAATATAGTAAATCACTTGTCGATCTAATTATGCGATCTAGAAAAATAACTATATTACCTTAAAATAACAATATGTACATAAACGTAATGGGTAAGGATGTAAATATTCCAGTATCAAACAACAGTACACCGGGAGTGGCGACGCGTCACCGCCTCGCGCCCATTTAAAAACGATTTCATAATGATTTAATCATTTTATCACAAATCGGTGAATTAAAAAGTTTAGATCAATTCATTTTCTACAACTTTCCCGCTGGAAGTTTGTTTATAACCCAAAAATAAAAACGTTCCTCGCTTAGTAACTTTTCTATGAAAGTCAGTGATAATTCTCAAATATTTTCAATTATTAAAATTCGAAATACCTGTTAAAATAAAAGTTTTTATACTCTTAGAATCCGTACTTTGTGTAGATTAAGAATATGTAAGTTTTATTTTACTGAAGCTTTTTCCGTCGAGTTACAACAGCGAGTAAACGACAGCGAGCACAAGGAGTCCGCTGCTCTAGTCTTGCAGTTATCAGCACAGTGTTGTCAGAGTGAAACTGGCGGCACAGTGCCGAGATCAAAGAAACAGTTTAGCCCTTGTTATAGAGCCCTGCCGAGTATTGGATTGATGTTCCACGCCTTCAAAATCTTTGATACTAACGCTGAATACCGCATTGTCTGCCGGGCTGATCCACGTCTATTCTTATGTCTCACGGACAGTACATTAATTTAACTATGATTTTCTTAGGCAGATGTTTTGCCATGTTTATCAAGCAATTTTTTGTACAGAATAACAAATAAAGACACATGTTTTAGTTTATTAATAGCTTTAATTTTTAAAGTTACACATTTTTAAGTTGGCTGTACGAATATGAATAAATTAGTCCTATTAAATAATTAAATGTATATTAAACTCGAGCAGACATAATATATGTTTATCAAATGGTTAACTTGATTTGACAAAGGAACCTTGAATTAAAGGCGATATTGGAATGTCCAAAGAAATGCCCACATTTTTTCTATTTGAAAAAAATACACATTGTCTCAAAGAAATTTTGTACAAATGAATAAACGAAAATATAATATACAGGGTGTAGTATATTGGGAGTATGGACAGTTGTTATTGTATATTAAGGGAAAACGTTCTACCTAAAATATAGGCCACATTAAATACTTTCGGTTGCAATAGTGCAAGATGAGTGAAGGCGAGTGGTGGTTTGTGAGTGAGAATAACGATAGTAATGATTGTTTGATTGTTAATGAAATAATTTCCCCATGTAATCAGTACTCATATTGTTGTTTTTTTTACTCATAATATTTTTAACAAATAATAGAATTTAATAAAATGAGGTAAGCTTTTGATTCCTAACGTTTAGCAGAAAATGTAAGGAAATATACACAGTATTATACAGACTAACCTGTATGTATTTTTCAAACCAATTTTACTTTCTCACTGTACTATAGTAGTAGAGAGAATGTATAGTGATCGCAAAAAAATTAGATGTTGAGATTTTTGTGGAAATATCCGTTTTAGGACCCCCTGAGTTAAAAAAAAGGTTATCAATTAAGACTGTAAGGATGCACGAAAAAAGGTTTTGAAAAATGTTGCTCAAAAAACCCAAAAATATCAGTTATTATTTTTTTATAAAAAAACAGCTCTAACGATTTTGATAAAATTTTGTTTATTTGTATCCCTTAATGTACCCTACCATATGCAAAAAGCCGCATCTTTTTAAAAATGCTTGTTTGGCTAATAATAATAACTGATATTTGGGGGATTTTTGGTCGAAAAGTGGGTTGTTTTTCAAATTATTTTTTTCGTGCAACTATACAGGCCTAATTGACATGTTTGGTGCAAATTTGTTCGAATTCGATCGAATAGTCTTCTCTCTAGCTAATAATAATAATATTTATTAGTTAATCTTCTACTTTAATATCACCTCTCCTACCCCACCTACAATTATGAAGTCACAGTGAATCTGTTTAAAATTTACATATGCTTGTGAGAAAGTCTGTGCCAGTTTCTGTTACAGTTTACATATTACATATTCTTTTATTGTAATATATCGGTTTTTTTGGCTTTACGTCTTATAGTCTATTAAATGGATTTTCATAATAAAAATAATAAAACAAGTTAAATATACACACATAGTTTTTTATCAAGGGATCAAGGTTATCATCAAATATACAATATCCATTTAAAAAATATGTTCTAAATATTAGTAGTAAAAAACATTTTTACGTATGGGACTAACACGTAGGATATATAACTATTATAAACAATAAATTAATATCTAAATCTATTATATTAATTTTTTCTTTTTTTTTTAATAGCTATAATTTCAAAATTTTGTTTACTAACAGGTAAATTTTGCAATAACAAGATGTAGCTTGTACATAGTTATCACTGTTATACATATGAGATAAATTATATAGCTGAATAACATAGCTCCGATAGAGTTTTTCAGAAAATTCATAATTAAATAGCTCATAATGTAAGCATGTATTCATTGATATTTTTAATTTTTGGTGTCTATTATAAGTATGGTAGATAGTTATAAAATGAAGATAGTTTTAATTTTCTTTACTTTTCAATGTTACATATATTATTTTCGATATTCCACACTCAATATTCACATTAATGCAGAGAATTACATAAGTTGTTAATCCTTGATAATTTAATCAATATCTGAATACCAAAAACATAAAAACAAAATAAATTTTATAAAACATCTTTCAAATTGTTAATCACTCAGATCTAGCAAATGATACTTTCGACAATTTCTGTAGATAAAGCTACAGAGTACAAAACTGCAAATTAAAAAACAATAGCGACGCATTATACATTTTTGAATCTATTCATAAATAAGCACATTAAATTACACCCTTTATGTACAAAAGTGTTACATTTTATACAGACTGATTTGCTATTTTAAAGGAAAAGTTATTTTCTTGGAGCTTAATAAACCAAGGACATAATTTTGACTAATTAATTGAGTTTGCTAATCAAGTTTTAAGTATTTTCTATCTTTAATCATTTACTAAGATTCTTTTTTCAAACGTACTGACTTTCCAGTACAAATACTGACTACTTGTAATCATTGGCGAATCCAGCCGGTTTTCAAGAAGGGGGCTGTCTCCTATCCGGGGGGGGGGGGGTATAGAATAATTTTTTTGAATACAGTGCTTGAAAACGTCTGTTTAGACTATTTCACGATCACCCATTTTGAATAGGAATTAAGGATTATATGCTTTACCCAAAAATACAGTTTTATTATAAGAAATTGTATAGAGAATAAACCATAGAATTGAACTGCATACTTGAAAATTTCAAATAGATTTATTCTAAAAACTTATTTCACTAAATTACAACAACTAAACAAAATTTTCACAAACGTATAGTATATAGTTCCAGCCAGACAGGAAAAGGTAACTGCTAACGCACCTAGGGCGTTGAAAATGTAAATATTTCACGGAAATACACGAGTTCGGAACACTAAACCAGGTTTTCCTTATATTAAACGAAAATATAGTACTTTCACTTCAAATCGATATAAAAATTATTATACGAATACTGCATATAGATTTGTAATAGATACATCAATTGCAAAATATGTTTTCTCATTTTTTGAAAACTGTCCAATGGGTTTACAGACAAATTTGTATCTAAGAAACTATAAGAGTAACGAATGATTAGAAGATCGTGGTAGAAAGTTAAAATCTTGAAAACTCCAGTGGTGTCCTTATCTTCTTCTCAAAACAAGTCTGTTTAACGATTATGTGTCTTTAAAAAGTGACGAGTTTGAGTCATTTCCTTATGCTGTCTAGCGCGGCATCAATATTGATTGACTACAAGTTTACAACGATGATTACATATGTAAATATAATTTATAGAAGAAATTTGTCAATACAAAAATTGAAGTTTAAAACATTTTATTTCCAGTGTTTTTTGTTTTATTGAGATTTGATAATATTTAGTGGGTGAAATATTCGATACAATTTGTGCTGTCTGAGACTACTCAATTGAGCAGTCTGCACTTAGACGATTAAACAAAAAATACAATAACCCAAAGGGGGTCTGCAGAACCACAGCCCCCCTGGATCCGCCAATGCTTGTAATAAATCCGACTTCATTTTTCACGATTTCACATATAAATAGTTTCAATCAAGATGACTAGTAAGCTGGTGTAGAATAAAACCTATTTTGAATATGAAATTTGGAAATAAATATTTTAAACATTGTAAGATAAACGCACTCGTTCTCAAGCATGATACATTAACTACCATAATTTGTCCGGTCGTTCACTTGGGATATATTCTTGATAATAATGTAAACACTTCAGGAAATATTGTTTACTTAACTATTGTTTATATGTATTCTTCTAGGATTGGTAAAAAATCCATTCGTCTTGTAGAGACACGAAACTGTTTGTATGAGCCTGAAGAAGAAGAAAGTCTCCTTACATTATTTAGAAGGTCGGCTGCATTTATGTTGTACTGCGACAGACAATGGTGACTTCATGCTTTAAAATATTTCTCACTTCTGTTGGGTTGTGTTGTCCTCAATGTATTGTGCAAAGAACAAATTGCGCTGAACGTGTTGCGTGTTTATTGTGGGGTAACTTAGGAAGTTTATTCACTGAAGTCAAGAGATAAATGGTTTAAAAGTGCTTTCAGTACAAGTTCTCCAACTACTGTATTGTAAGTTTACTCCGACCAATGAAAAGTGTAGCCTAGTCCAGACAGTCTAGAAAATCAGAACATTTGTAACTTTTAAATTTACTTTGAAACGTTGTAATATTATAATAATAATAACCTATTTGTAAGAGTTGTCACAGTATAATTATTTTATAAGAGGGCATTTCTTTTACAAAACATTTTAGATACATCAGACAATGTCCACATTATCAAAATATATTTTGAAGACTAGAAGATACCAAGTTCCTAGAAAATTGTTGACTATAAGATACTTCATCTCTTGTAAAAGTCAACAACAATACGAAATGAAGATCTTATCACAAGATATGTTATAAAAATGTGAAGTATTATTTTCCACAATATTTCCTCCCTTGATATTTATAAAATTAAAACGTAGTTATTTATTTATTTTTATTGTATTTTATTTTCAACGGCAATGCCAATACAGCCATATATACAAGATGGTGGATATTATAACAGCACAATATAAGGTAATTAATATAACAGATATAGAATATAATACAGATATCATAAGAGCAAAAACACAAAACAGACAAAGCAGGAAAGGACAATTAAATATATTAGTGCAGATAACAATAAGATGCACGAGATACACAATAATACAACAATCAACAATCAAAGGATATTGAAGGTAGATTTAACTTTCCTTTAAAAAAAAGGAAGACTATTATGGAAGAAGTCGACCTCAGCAGAGACGCAATTTCCCAGGCTATGAAATCTGGCAATCGGGGCCAGACCTCAAGTAGTTCGTCTTGTAATAGCTGCGATGGAAAAGTTCCGTAGATCTCATGGGTCCTGGTGTTCTCAAATTTATTCTTCCCAGAAGAGATGGACAATCAATTGAACCATTGAGAAGCCTGAAGAGGAAGATCAACTCGGCACAATCGAAGCGAACTCCAAGTGGGAGAAGATCTAACCTCCTCATTATATCAGAAACGGGAACATCAATGTATCTGAGACCCATTTTAACAACAACCAAGCTGATGAACCTACTCTGTATCCTTTCCAATCTTGTTCCCTCAAAGTGGCAGACTGCAGTTTTGACTGCAGTCTCTCAGGGGCAACGCAACCCGCTCGAACCTTAGCGAGAATTTGTATAATCGATCATTATATCCAATTAAAATGATTTAATCGTAATAAAACCGGTACCGTTGGAAAGGTAATGAATTAAACTATAATTTTTGTGTTTACAACTTTTTTGTAGAACACATATTTACATACGTAATCACTGTTTCAAAATTGTAGTACCTAAATCACCTATGATTCACTCGTCAATGAACGCCGTATACTGTCAAGACTTTGTCTCATTTTCAACGGTCTGCGCAATTCCTCACAGAAGTCATTTATGAAGAAGATCATAACAGCATTGAATTTAGCAGACGATTCTGTTTCAAACTGTGTCTTCAAATCACATGTTACTCTGAAAACAGCTGTTCTACAGGATATACGGTAAAAGCTTGTAATTGGTCATAGATTTGGCCAATACGCAAGCCTGTTTAGAATCGATTCTTACAGTCTTATTCGATATATCCCTAAAATGTACAATATATTATGGTTATAAAAAGGAAACTTCACAGATTTTATCTATGTCCAATTCAATTCATTTAGACTTCATAGGTTGGTATAACAGAGCTTAGATCTGAGCAGATTTCAGAACGTCGCACGGCGTAGTTTGACTTCGGTTATTTCATTTGTTTTGTGTTATTTTATGGTTATTACAGTTTATAAAATAGTGTTATATTGTGTTTTAGTTATAAATAAATAAGTGTAGATTGTGTTTGAGTAAAATTAGGCTTATAACGGTGTTGTAATAAAACGGTAAGTTTATAAATAACATAGGCTTATAAGTTAGGAAGGCTTACATAGGAAATAAGTTTTAGGTTAAATTGCCGATTTGAGGTTTTTGAATTTTCGTTACAAAATGTAAAGTTACATGAAACTGGGTAGAATGCTATTCGATTCTACATTTCATTCTCGAATTTTTGGTATAAAAAAAATTGTTTGAAGTAAAAAATGTCTTGGCCTAGGCTAGTCACTTTGAAATTAGTCAAGATTTGCAGGTTTTGTAGTAAAAACGTTCAAAATGTTATTTTGAACTAAACATTTGTGAAATGGAAATATATTTTTACATATTTCTATTTAGAACTAAATTATAAAACTTTTGTGTATTTTGAAAAAAATTACATAAATGTTTTACTATTTTTTATGTAGGCATAAAGTTGTTTTTTTCCTTCCGTTTCTGAACATATTTTGCTTTCTAAGCTAATAACTTTTACAATTTCAAAAGAAACAAATTTTTAGTGGCATATTTGAATTTTTTCACGTTTCTTCTACAAAAAAGCTATGGAACACTTTTGGATTGGAGTTCATTTACTATTTTTGGCGAATTTTTAAAAATATGCTTGCAAAGCGCTATAAACGGGCTTTTCAATTTGAGCTTTAACCATGCCTGTTCTAGGGTTCTGTAAGAAGGCTTCCACACTACCGAGGCGAATTCCAGAATAGGTCGTAAAAGAGATTTATAGGGAACGACAATGGAGTTGATGGAGAGGCCACTGGACGCACCTCGCCAAAGAAGACCCAACAGTCTGCTAGTTCTTCTACAGACAGCCGCAATGTGGTGATCGGGAGTTATAGCCCGTCTCAACTTAAGTTGAGGCAAGGAGGGTGGGTAATTAGGGTCGGTCTCAACCGTCATAAAACTGACCCTTATTAATGCCACCTGAGTGAACCTGTAGGACACTCTAGTATAAAATTGCAATTCAGTATGTCTTAAGTGAAAATGAAAAAACGATATCATATTTCGTTTCGTGATATTTTTCAGATAATTTTGATACCAAATTTGATTACATTTGGCCAACTTTGAGCTGTACTAGCAGTAGAGGAGGCCCCCCTTTAGGACAACCTTGACCTTGACCTTGACCTTTGACCTTTGAGCAGTGTAACGTGTGTGAGATGTTGACCTTGAGGAGAGTTAACGTTTGTGAGGTGTTGACCTTGAGGAGAGTAACATGGGCGTTGAGGGTGACCTTGAGGCGCCGACGCCGGCCACTGTTTCCGCCCGCCATCTTTTTCCGCCATTTTGTTTCCGCCATCTTTATTTTTTTATTTTCTAAATTAAATTAAATTATTTTCTTTTTAAAACAGAATAAATCAGCTTTTCAATCACGGCCTGTCTTGGTTTAAAGCCCTCTCACCAGCGTCAAGGTGACAGACATGAGAAGGTTAATTTTGAAAAAAAAATAAAAATAAATAAATGCCAAAAGTGATTGAAAATTTAAACTAAAAAATTTAATTACATTTGTTTCTCTTCCCACCAATACTTTCTATATTTACAATTAATTAAAACACAAGTACATAGTTTTGGTATGATTCCTGTTCGTGAACAGTATGAACAGTTAAAAAGTTTATCTTCGGTGAACCGAGTGCATATCTTGTCACAGCAAGTAAATCCTTCAAAGTTTGTCTTGTATAGAACTAGTTTCATTGCTTTCTTCTGTTCCGTTACGCATCTACAGTGACAAAAACTATAACATCTACAGATGTTACATGCCATTCCATCCACTTGACTTTTAGGTTGAACAAAGCACTTCAACTCACAACAATAACGCGTCATATTGAAAACTCTCTTAGATGTTTACCCTACAATAGCTGGGTACAGAATGGAAAATACTCCGTTTGCTAACCATGTATATCTAATGATTGACCTTGTTAAATAAACACACACCATTTAGATATAATAGATAATTTATTAAAACTAGTATAATACATTATTTAAAATCTAACATTTTAGAAATAAAGTCGATGTCTTCCTGTGGCATATTTATAACCAACTCCTCGGCCGATGGTGGTGGATCTTTCCCGGAGAGCGCAAGGATTGCCTCGTCCCATTCCTCTTGGGAGACTGACATTCCCCCAAGATCCGACTTCGCAGCGATAATAGGAGCCGTCGAAGGATTCGGTTCGGAGTCCCTTGATGGTTCAATTGCGGTGGTGGTGGTGGCTAATGCCATTTTCGGCCACCACAAATGATTCCACTTCCTTCGTATAGGAGCCGAAACCGGAGGAGTAGAGCCTGTGCCTATTGATGGTGCAGCTTGCGTTACCCCGCGGATCTCGGCAGAGAGAACTAGGGATATAGCTCCGAACCCCTTCGATTGCACACCTTCACTGCTCTCTCGAACATCGCTGAAAACAAAAAGGCTTATTAAGAAACAACTTAGTGACACTTTTAATAAAACTTGAGGTTAGTACAATAAATTACAATCATTTACAAGATAACAAGAAGGTTTTAAGAGTTTTAGGCTTGGAACCATAACACAACTATGTATATATTTAAAAAGATAAATTCAATCTACTCACCACGAAAGCTGATCGATAGCACGACCCAGGAAAGAATTAAATGACCTTTGGAGTTTGGCCGACATCGACTTCTTCTTCTTTGCCACAGTAGTTTTCTTCTTTGCAGGAGCCATGATGAAACAGATACTAAAGTTTATAGGAATCGGTCGCTTTTATATAGTCAAGTATGGCTGACCTTTCACAGTACATGCGGGAAGTGGAGTTATGGAGGGGGAAAATAACGTTCAGAACCGCTCTTTACAATGTAATCTCTTATGGTGAAATTACTCCGTTAGTGTTTCTTGTAGTGTAGCTGTATGGTGGGGGTAGTTCTCGTCACCTACTGATGGGCCACTCCTGTTGTCTTCAGAGTCGCTCGCCTCGTTCATGTCTGCATCACTATATTCGGATTCCGAAGAGTCGGAATCGTATTCAGTACTAAATGTAACTTTGATACTATCCGTATCTCTAACATCGAACACCTCCGAGCATTTTGTAAACTTATAACAATCTAAATAAACTTTTTCAATTAATTTATTATCTTTGTAGAAACAAATTGAGACACCTGCGTCAATACCCATGATTACTCGTTGGAAGTCAAGTAGCGAATGAAGAATACTCCATCATCTCCGTCTTATTTATGATTGTCCTCTGTGATATACGGAGCTGGAACGCATCTTGTGCCTAACTCGTTATTCGAATTGTCATCATCGGATTCGTCATCATAGTTTTCGCATTTCATTTTTTTAATCGCCCTTCGCCGCAACCTTTCGGCGGCTTCTCGCATCCAACAACAACCATTTCTTGCTTCTCTTTGTTCCGAATCATCGATTATATAGAATATAGTATTCATCTCGTCTCTAAAATGAACCGTACGTTTCGAACTTGACATTATTACTCTCTTTTATTATTTTTGTAGAAATTGCGACACTGAAGTCATTACTCGTCGGAAGTCAAGTAGAGAATGGAGAATACTCCGTCAGCTCTGGGGGGTGATTGTCCTCTGCGTTATACGGGGTTGGAACCGTCGCACGGGGAAGCCGTGGCCCGCATTACAATCCAGGGTGAACTGAAGGTTCACCCCTTAAGGAAGTAGCCCCAACCATCGCTACTTCCGGTGACTACCACTCCATTACAAAAATGTAGCCTCCCAATATATTTTTTATTTTATTTTATTTTTATTTTTTTTTGTTTTTCTACAATTTGTTCCTTACTCACTTTGGTTTACGGAAGACTTAACTTCTCGCCAGTGACCTTATAGGTTTACGGATTTTCCGCACCATATCGTACACACTTAGGTTTACGAGGGACTTAACCCTGCGCCAGTGACCTTGTAGGTTTACGAGGGACTTAACCCTGCGCCAGTGACCTTTTTAGGTTTACGAGGGACTTAACTCCACGCCAGTGACCTTTGTACACACACACACACTAAGTAAGGAATAAATTGTAAAAATATTTAGCACTTTTTAAGGCGCATTTACTATCGTGTTGAAAGTGTTGAGGTAATATACATTGAATTTCTGTACAGTAGGAGTATTTTTCTTCCTCTGGCAATTCTATCACACGAGGATGAAATTTTCTCAAAAACTGAGCTTTTTCCAATCCTTTTGTGAAAATTGTGGAGAATGGTTCGCACAAAGAACGTATAGTTTCCTCGTCATATGGAACACTACCATCATCCCATTTGAGAAGATGATAGTGCTTTTGCAAATAACGCACCGATCTCCGAGCTTTAGCATTCAGTAGGTCAAATTTATAGGGTGGTTTGAAAACAATGACGCTTTCAAAAGCATCACTCACTATAGCAAACTCTTTGACTAAATACCTGTTGTTGTTATCTTGGAATCCGTGAAATTCAACTATGGCCCGCATATTTTTTAAAGAGGACGATTTCATCGTACAATTTGTCCGCTTCGGGGAGAGTGCTAGAAACGAGTTCGTCAGAGGCTAAACACTCATTAATGTAACTGCGTAAATAATCTTCGTTATAAAATAATTCCTTAATCCGGCGGTTTATGAGAGGTATGGAGTCTTTAAATAGTCCCCACTCTGGCAGGTTCAAGTTTAAATAATGATGGCCGTCATGAAATGTAACATAACGTTTTCCAAACATTGTTTTTACTTGAATACTCCCAACACTTAAGGTAAAACCATGGCTAGTCTTTCCTTCAAGAACCGAGGTTATGTCACAAAGTAATATTTCGTTAAACACTTCGCCTGTAAAGAAAACATATTTTTTACCTGCTTGAAGCAATAATCCAGTCTCATATCCCGTAAGCTGGAATAGCCCTGTCGCTACAAATTTTGTGCATTCAGTGTTTAAGAAATGTACGGATTTCAAAAAGATGCCCAAAGGTAGGTTAGATGGATACTTGATCTCAACTTCCATTTTCTCTGGCTTCATGATCGCGACTGAGCCTAGACCATCTTTTTAACCGTACCGGAAAGAAGATTGTACACTATATGTGTATCGTGTAGAATGAGACAGTAGGCTGTGGTTTTATCGTCAAAATTTGAAGAGGTTTCTATCTCAAGTCTGACGTCAACAGGGCCTGATTTTATAGAATCGTTCTGTTTCGAACAGTCAATCACAAAAATCGGGGCTTTGTCCTTGAACGAGGCGAGATCCATGCAAGGAGACGACTCACGTAGATAGTAAGACTGTTGAAACCTAGAGTACATC
>JAGFPH010006509.1:44730-66003 GCA_018207615.1 Philaenus spumarius | reverse complement strand
TCAAGCAAGTTGTTTTCTCTGCGAGCGAAACTAGTTTGAAGCAGCGCTTGATCCAGGGCTGAATGCTGATATGCAAACAAGTTATTTTGTACACGCAGCCAGCTATTAAGAGCCTTCGTTTCGTTTCAGAGCCAATTTCCCTAATAAAAGTTCGTTGAAACCCTAAAACATACAAACTTAATTTTGGAAATTAGGTTCAGCTGCGTGAAAGCATTATTTATTTTATTCTGTATCGCACTTCAAATAACTTCTGCTGGCGGAACTTTACTGTTAAGTGATTTAAGATTATTGATTCACATATTGAATTTCAAACTCACTACTTACAACGATGCAACGGTAACATTACCACAACCTGTTGGGAAGACGCAGGGCTGAGACGACCGAAGCATGAATACAGTTCCTTTACAAAGCTCAGGCCTTACAATTACAACCACTAATTTACGACTTAGTATTGTTACCCAGGTCCGGGAGGAAGAAGGCCGAACCTACGGCATTGTATCTTAGGATCATCCCTACACGTTGCTCTATTGTTAACTTCTGATAAACACGATGCTTTCATATCTCTAGGGATTTTATAACCTGTTTGCGTAACGTATAACTGAACGGAAGTATGGCGGTTAGAAGTAGGGCGCATGCGCTGTTAAGCTAGGTGAGCGGTTTAAAATCATTTTTGAGAATTAGTTTCCAAATCACAGCTTTTAGCATAGGCGTAACCAGGACGACCGTATGGGGGAGGGGATTTTTAAAAAATTAAGATGCAAAATAACAAGTTTTAGGATTCCCAAAAGTATTTTAAAATGATATAGGTATGTATAATTTTTCACTTCTATTAATTATTATTGTGATTCAGACCTATTTTAGAATAATTTGGAATAGCAACGATGACTCATCCCCCGCCAAATCTTCCCCATAGGCTTGGAACACACGGCGTTTTTTTTTTTGCCGGCTGCGGATTAGTTACCGTCACCGCTCTTATACAACATCGTTGGGATTCATTAAACTGAAGTGTCTAATTCATCAATCACGAAGTGTGTTATTCAATATATTATTTCTTTTAATGTTTTATTGATATGAACAGAGAGCAACTCTCTCTCTCTTTATTGTTATTCTATCGCTGATTGAAAAGGAAGCAAAAAAAATATACTTATTTGGGTTCATCCAATCAATAAATAAAAGAAGAGATGGTTTTGGAGCATTCTACAGTGTGTTTCCTGATTTCAGGAACTAGAAGAAACATCTTTCAAGAATTATTTAAGAATGTCCGTTTCGTCATTTGCCGAACTGCACACGCGGCCGAAGAATAGTATTCTACGAAAAAATACTAAAATAAGGAAATTTGGTGTTCATTTGGTCACGTTCGCCACCATTTCGGCGGAGACGGTGGCGTCCGCTACCATCAGCGGTAAATAAACCAATCGTTTATTTTTCCTACCAATGTATATGCTCTAATATTCTCCTTCGCGCCACTGTTGATATTACGGCGACGACAAATAATCCGAGGCGGACGAACTATATACAATAAAGTGCCAGTGCCCAATTCGACCAAAGATAATGTCAGCAATATATTGATAATTTATTGTAGCTTGACATTTGCATAAGTGTTGAAAACAAGTTACTCTTAACTGCGTATTTTAATGTAAATAAAATGCGAAATATTGTTTACCATTGGTGGAGTTATAGACCCCCCCTGGTTACGCCTATGGCTTTTAGTGTAAGTTTTAGCAGATTAAGTTCGCTAGTGAGAGGTCGTCAAAACATTTCAATAACATATAAACAGCACAAACATTTATATTAGTGAGACACGCTGATTCGAAAATGAATAAAAACCTTGCTGTAGATCCATCTCGGTTTATTGCCGACGTTACCCATGTGAAACTATACATTTTGTGTCCTAACTGACTTTTGATTGTATTCATAAGACAACCGATGGTACACCGATAGAATATTTTCTGTATTTTAATCAGAACTGGATTTGTGTATGAGTTCAACATTATCGACATCATATTAACACTTACCTTATCGATTAAGTTCACTAAAATTCAACACTTTCCTGACGGTTAGTACAGATAATAAATATTTTGGTTTATCTTTAACGATTTAGCACGCGTAAACCATAAAGTAAAAAAGGAGTTTATTTGTTTTTTTACTTTTTCAACTACTGTTCAGGCCGTTATTGTAAAAGCGTGGAACATAGTAGGTACTTCTTCCCTGAAAAGAAATCCTTATTGACAGATTGGTAAAACTATCATACACACTTGATGAGCACTTTATGAGTTAAATCGTAACAATCAAACGTAAACGTTTCTTCTTTATACTGAGTAGGTACCAAGCAAACAAATCAGTTTAGACACTCGGTTTTATTCATGGGCTCCCATACCTAATGACAGCATCGATGTATTATACATCGATGATTGACAGAGGGGGGCCACGGCTCCTCCTAGCTCCCAGGGAATAGAAAATAAGCCAGGTATTTTTCTATACAGAGATTAGCTCTAAAATATGTTTTAAATGTTATGTGTCGTTTGATTTTATATATACTTATTTTATTTTTTACAAGAGTTCAAGCATGAGCTGCTGGGTCACTACTTGGTGCGGCCTCTAGGAGTGTTATTATAGGTCTTTGTGAATTCACTGACGGTGTAAAGGTACAAACTCAATGCTGTGTGGTTTAATATTTCACCTGAACAGCCAAATTGGCTTCCTAAGTTTTAAAAGTTTTCTTGGGAAGGTCAAAAATATCCCAGGACTCCTTTTGCCGAAGAAAGAGAGGGTACTCCTTAACACGTTCACTGCTACGCAAATTTCGTATTTCCCATGCTAGGAGCTGACCTTTTATTTTTTATATTTGTAGTCTGAATGAATAGAAGTTACTTTATTTTTTTATTTTGAACCTTTCTACGTAATAATCACTAATATTTTAAAGCGGACGCACATGTGCGTCCATAGCATATAG
Organism: Philaenus spumarius; assembly: GCA_018207615.1. NCBI lineage: Eukaryota > Metazoa > Arthropoda > Insecta > Hemiptera > Aphrophoridae > Philaenus > Philaenus spumarius. The sequence continues at coordinate 63,050 of JAGFPH010006509.1, read as the reverse complement.
GCTTAAAATTAACGTGCGAAGCACGCAATGCATTGTGCGCATTGGAAATGCTTCCAATATGGGGGTTGGCGTGCAAAGCATGCAATTTTACTATGTATTAAAAATACTCCCAATACGGGGGTTTCGTGCGAAGCATGCAAATGCACTTTTTATTGAAAATACTCCCAATGCGGGAGTTATCGTGCGAATCACGCAATGCATTGTGTATTGAAAATACTCCCAATACGAAGGTTGACGTGCAATGCACTATGCGTCGGCCGCTTCTCATAGTGTTCAGTGTCAAGCTCACATGTGTGTTCTTAGCAGTGAACGTGTTAAGCCCCATACCGGGGTATGATATTTTTGGGCACCGGGGTTTAGCCCCCCCCCCCTAGAAAATATCATATGGGTGCCCATAGTATTATTTGAAACCCCGCTATTGTACACCTAAGGGGCATGTTAAGTGGCCCATACACTACACATGCATTGCACGCCGTGCAATGGCACGCCGTGCTTGGCTTGGCACGCCGTGCGCCACACACTGAAAATTCAGTCTGCTCCGTGACGTGCTAGAAAAACTTGTGTATCAGCACTCATGGTAAAAATTTGAGAGTTTTTGCCGCTACCGAACGAAATATAACCTCAAAATACGTTTCACTCTCAGCACGTGGCGCGGGACTGGCCCACACACTAGCAGGTTGGTACGGCGGCGGATGGCACGGCGTGCCGAAAATCAAAATCGTCTTGATTGCCATCGTGCCATGCATTGCACGGCGTGCTTAGCACGGAGACCTCCACACACTGGCAGGTTTCGTCCGTTTTTGGCACGTCGTGCTTGCACGGCGTGCAATGCATGTGTAGTGTATGGGCCGCTTTATACAAGCGCTGTTAGCGCCGCGTTGATAACTTTGACTTTTATCTTAAAAGTAAACAGTAAAAAAAAAAGATTTGACTTACCTGATCGCGATTCAAAATGGCAGCCATAAACATAAACATTTTGGTTTTTATGTAGACTATTATTTGCTTACTATCATAATCATAATATTTATTTGTCATTGGCCAAACATATGTGGAATAGACTTAGTCAGAAAGATACATCCAATTCAAAGTTGGTACATTAAAAACACAAGTATAATAAAAATACATAAATTAACAAAGTTATTGTAACAGTAGGCCTACTCAACATAATAAAATAAATATTTACCTAAAATAAAAACATTGATTTATATTATTGTAACTGACCAAAATGTATGTCTTTTAAATCATTTGTAAGGAATTCATAGAGTAATATGGGTGTACAACAATTTATATCAAAATTACCTGATCAAACGTTTTGAATGTTGCACATCGAGAAAATATGCAATTTATTTAAAAATTTCACCGAATTAAATCCATAACTCCTAATTGATTTAATTGGTTGAAACTGAGGAGAATTTATTTTGATTTTATTCCTGGCATTGTATGAATGGTGGTCACTTCTAAGGGGAAATTTATCAAGATTTAATTATGTAAGACCTGTACACAATCTGTATGTATAAACTGTGCATATTTAAAATAGTATTAAGTAGTGTCTTGCAGTTCTCTAAGGGACCTATATCTCACAGAATGCGCAAAGGTATTTCCTGAATTATAAAGACATAATTAACAGTAGTTGCATGACTCCATAACATTGTACCATATTTAATATGCGACTGAAAACGACCAAATTATATATTACGCAGATAATTAATTAGAGGAAATTAATGGAACAAATACAATATTCTAGATCACTGATTATTTAACTCGGCTAAACGATGCTCCAATCAAGATTAGGCCTACTATTTAAATGTAACATCATATTTACGGACGTCTCTTCACTTTGTAAGTTTCCCAGATAAAGTACAAATTGTTGAGTTTTTTCTTGATTTAATAAATGCTTGTTTGCTGAAAACCAATCATGAGCTGTAGCTTTAGCCTCATTAATTGTGTTTCTAAGACTATTTAGATTTTTATCTACTGCCAGAAATTAGTATCATCAGCAAACTATATGGAGGATAAATTACAAAAGTTTAGAATATTTGGCACATAATTTATAGAAATTAGGAATAAAAATGGTTCTAATAGAGAGCTCCGCCCCTGCTAGCTTAGCTCAACAAGTGGGGGTAGCTGTGACCTAAATAGTGACGAATGCGCAGTAGGAGTTGTTGCGTGAATGACATGCTTTCTTTTATATAACAGATAGATTAAACTGTTTTATTCTCTGTACCAATAATTTTACCAAAAATTGCTAATGATATACCCCTTTCAAACAATGTCCAACCGGGGAGCATAAAGCAAAATTTCGGGGAAATAAAAAGCCAATATCTAAACATTTTCAAATGACTATGTAGGCCGAGTGGTGCGTCAAATCAAAGGCCTCTCTTTTATTGTACTTAAATTTTGGTCCTATCTCCAATCATTTGAAATTGGATGTTTTATGAGAGTTTTAATTTTAAATCGAGCGCGAAATAGATACGTTTACTTATTGTATTATTTAAACAAATAAACCACCAGATATTGGCTTTATTTTATGGTTTATATTTCTATTTATAAAACTACATTACAATGATCATGAAGATAACATATTTAAGCTTGACTTGTGTGAAGATATGCTTGATAGAATAAATTATGAACACAAAACCTCACAACTATAGGCTACATAGTCGCCATCGTCAATACAGTATTTACACTTAACTGAGTGCATGGGGAGTGGCTTTAAGTTACGTAACAATACACAACTGCCTATATTAGTGGTATGCCGATACGCGGCGTGAAACAATTGAGTTAGTTGTAGTTTGATTATTGAATGAAGCTCTTGCATCACTGAAGATGTCCACTTTATCGTTGAAACGCGTTTAAGAAAATTAACGTATTATTTGTGGAATTCTGTGTTCAAGATTTATTCTGTTAAAACGATTGTTTAGGTGATCGTATATTGTTTAAAGAATATAATATCTAATGTAAATTTATCTATTTTCTCTTAAATTTTTTAACAAAAATATAGTTACAAAAAAAGTAAAATTCCGTTTTTAGGATACCTTTTAATGTATTTTTTTTATAAAACCTACTAAAATAAACTGTATAACAGGGATACTCGATCCATGTGTATGTTTTACATTTTTACCACTCTCCCCTAAATATGGCTTCTTGGATCTAAAAGAAAGTTTCTTATATTTTTTAGGTGCGAAATATTATTTTAGCTGTTTCACTTGCTCACTAGCCTACATCGTTGATTAAACAGCTAAAAGCATCGCTATCAAAGATAACTCCCTGTAGTAACATAGTTATGATACACGCGATCAAACTCAGTTCTTCCATTACCGACATCCCCCGACATGTTGAAAAATGTCCACTGCCTTCTAGATAGTCTAAACACACCATTGCATCTGTCCACTATATGTCTTTCTTGAAATAAATACTAAAATAATACTTTTTACAAGTGATGCTGGCGGAGTGACAACTTGGTGACTAATGGTGACACCTGCGCAAGCGCACTCTACCGACATTAATAATCACCCGCACTAAATGATTAAGTGGCGCCAGACCAACAAACTAAAAACATTGTATTATGTTCTTTTGATATGGAAGTAAGGGGACAAATCAAGCTATCTTGTCAAACAAGTAAGTGATTAGGCTGTCTGGAAAGTAAAATAGACCTATACAGTTGTACGAGGCCTATATTATACAGAGGAAAGTATGTTTATTACGCATCAACTAGAAAGCGTGCTATCCAATCTGTATAAAACGCTTACTTATGAATTGCATGAGCACCGTCAGAAAATTTTGCCAAAAGGGGGAATATTGAAATATTACAGGAGACATAAAAAAATTAAGGCTCAAAAATGGAGTTAAACGTATTTGTACAATAAAAGTGAAAATGAAAGGGATACCCAATTTGTCACTGATTCTTTTGTGCTCACTACGCTTTTTTTCAGCCATCGTACCCTTGCCCAATTTGTTCTAAGTGTAATCCAGTTCGCCATGCATCAGTCGTAGCGATTACGTTGTTTTCAGCATCAAAGAGACCTTCTATTGCCTATGTTAAAAACAAAAGGGGACCTTCTATTGCCTATGTTAAAAACAAGAACTTTAGGTGGAAACAAATAAGGTTAAATTTAGTACATATTTATTTTAGACTTTTTTTAATAACGTTAACCTTTTCTAAGAAAATTTTCAAATAAATCACTAAGTACTGAGTTTTTAAAAGTCCTAAAATTGTGGTTTTGTAATAAAAATGTGGTAGCCAACAAAAATAGATTATTAGATAATTGTATCAGTGCATGAGAAAATATTATTTTTCTGTATAACCAAAGAAGAAATATGATTTTTCTGCAAACAAGTCCTGCCGATCACCAAAACATTTCAGCGTTACACACTGAACAGTTTTTTTGACTCCTTGTCTTCCCTTTTCCTTTTTAGTTTTTTCCTGTTTCCTTTCCTCTTTGTACATTCCAAAGCTGATATGTTGGCATTTTAACTATTGTATTGTCAATTTGTTTTAGGCCTATTACACAGTTACTGCCAGTATCCAAAACATAGTTTCTTTTAAAACTTGCACTTTATCAAGATCACTACAGTTGCATGTAAATTGATAATAGCACCTAATAGACCAATTTTCGATATCAAATTAAAGCTGGTCCAGATAATATTAAAGGACTTATTTGGATTTATTTTTGTCCGTGTAGGAATTAATTGTGTTAGCAATTAATTGTGGTTTGACCGTTCCTGAAAAATAATAATGTTGAACTTCTAACATAATGCCCTCAGGCACTGCATGTTTATATTTATCACATTAAATTAAGAACTTTTGGTGTTTGCACCATGATAGTTCTTCTTTGGGGCAGAGTTCAGGCCGATAAACTCAACTGACAAAGTAATGTTTACATTTGTCTAATGAAGATGTGTATCAAATTTGCATGTATTACATATAGACCAGGCAAACTAGTACGATTTCGACCCTAATAAATAAATCTTTGCCTCCATTTGGATGCATTTTTTTGCATCGTGTTCAGAAAAATACCAGGAAAAAAGTCTACATATTACCAGTTTCGGGAGAAAGCGGAAATGCATCGTGGGTGCATAAAGTGCATCTAAAAGTGCATAATTTTTTGAAACCTCTAAAAATGGATGAAAAGCCGTGCAAATCGGTATTTGGGGATTTTTGGGGGCGCTGATCTCTGCAAAAGGCCCCCGTGCACCACCAGGGGGGTCTATGAGCGGAAATTTGTGAAGTTGCGATAAAGACTTGAAAATTTTCTCCCGGGGGGTTTTGGGGGCGTTGATTTCATTTCTCACCATGCGAAATGCTCCCGGTGCATCGGGGTGGGGAGGGGAGGGAAGTAGCGAAACCCAGCAACGAAGTATGTCATTGACGGGTGAGATGCTTCTGCATAAGGTCAAGTGGAAAATTGGAGATAAATATTCAGAGATATGTTTCCATTATGTTGTCTACAACATGAACGATTACAATAAGAATACCTTCGTCGTGTTCGATGGGTATGAGAAAGCAACAACCAAATCAAATGAACGAACAATGCACACAAATTCAGCTTGAATCCATTTCAAAGACGACATGACTCTAGCCATCAATCAGGAAAAATTTTTAGGAAATGGAGAAAAAGAGTCCAGGTTGATAGAGCTTAGAGCAACATTATCAGTTTCCGGAATAATGTCCAGTCAAAGTCCAGTGGGCGCCGATGTAGACATTGTGCTTGAGGCGATAAAAATAGCTCAGAATGAACAGGGAAATGTAAGTTGTAGTCTCAGAAGACACAGACGTTTTATTTCGCCCTACTGGCAGCCCTCAGTCCGGACGATTCTAAGATATTTCTCTTACACCCACCTTCGCCAAAAAACGTGGAGGTAGTGTACTCATCACAGAACTTGTCATCCAATCATGAATGCATGAAATCGAAAATTCTGCTATTGCATGTATTCACTTTATGTGTCTCTACGTCAGCGTTATATTTCAGAGGAAAGATCCAGTATTGCAAGATGTTTGAAAAGTCTCCAGATCTTCATCAGCATGCAGAAAAATTTAAAGATAAACATCTTATAATCGAGGATTTACTGGAATCAGGGATTAACGTTGCTCTCGCATTGCTAACTTTCAGCTTCCTTATGCGAGCGTGGATAAATCGCCTTCATATATCGAGCTGGCCGAAAGGTATTTAGACTTCACGCGTACACGACGGCGGCTACTAATGTTGATTTAGCCAAACTATTCTCCACCGTTGAAGGCTGGATCCAACATTTCAAGAGGGTGTATTTACAAATTCAAAAATGGATTGGGGTTGGGAGTTGGATAATGGGGAGCTTCAGCCAGTCCCCATGACGCAGGATGCAGGCCCACCAACAATCATGCATATTAGCCTATTTCCTGCGCCTGCACTACAGGCTGCGGCCCAGCGTATGGATACAGGAAGCATAACGTTTCCTGCACAATTTGTTGTAAGAATTGTTTAGGCACCAACTGCTCAAAACCCACTAGGCGATGTGGATGGAAGTGACGAAAGTGAGGAAGAAGTCGACGATGATAATGACGGGCTTATAAATCATTTTCTAAATCAAGAATTGTATAATGTCTTCTCCTTCTCATAAAAAATATTCATATCCCCCCCCCCACTTAGAGCCCCCCCTCGTTACCTTTGTCGCAACTTCACAAATTTCCCTCCATCAACCCCTCTCCCGATTCACCGAGGTCATTTCGCATGGTTAGAAATGAGATCAACGCCCCTAAAAACACTCTTAGATACACTTTATGCACCCGCGATGCATTCCGCTTTCTCCCTAAACTAGTCATATGTAGACTATTTTCCTGGTATTTTTCTGAACACGATGCAAAAAACTGCATCCAAATCGAAGCTGTAGGCAAAAACTTAGTTATTTTTCAGTACTTTGCCTGGTCTAATATCAAAATGCTCGGAAAGAAGTGTAGTCTAATAAAAACTACAAATCAAAAATTCATATGAGATTTTCACTTTTGACTACAAGGTCCCCTCAAGTTAGGGTGACGTGGTGACGAAACCATTCTTGAAGAAATCCGGGTCACTGCAACAAAAGGAAGAATTCAAAATACAGTAGTCTACATTCTTTCAGCAAAAGCCGGAATTATTTTTGAAATTTTAGGCTTTAAAAGTGAATTTTGAGATTTTCCGAACAGTGAATAAATACAAACTTTTTCATATGAGTTTTGTTATTTGATACAGTTTTAAAAGTAAAAATGTATGCGACATTTTCTGAGATCTGACATAAAAGTGCTTTATTATTTACACAATAAACAATTACTCGTTACAATAAATACCGCGATTCTAAACCAACAGTTCACAAGTAAAATTAATTGTTACGTAACATAACCTCAACAAGTAGGTACTAGGCCTACTTTATCTTGTTTGTTTTTGGCAGTGGCTGTCTATACAAAGTGACAAAAACACTAATTTGGAGATAGATATTATTATTTCTGTGTGTTAAAAACAACAAATGACACCAATAGGCAACTGCATTTGGTGCAGTAATTTTGTTAAAGATATTTTCGCACAGTGCGTTTAACTGTCGTTAGTGGGTGTATGCTTGTATCTATGGCATAATATATGTCTACATTGACAGTTTTGTTAAAAAAATTTCAAAAAATAAAAATGAAAAGTATTACAAATTGTTGAAAATGTATAACTACTGATGTTAAAAAACATAGATGACCAATAATTTGTCGATAAGAAAAGCCATTGAATGCTTTAAATGTTGATTTAATGTCACTGAGTTAAAAAAAATATAAACAAGTTATTGGCATTTAATTTGATCCAGATTTTTGTGTACACTATTAAAAATATATATATTTTTTTAAATGCATAAAATAGTTTGATTTGGCGCATAGGACTTGGCCTATATAAAACGAAAAACACCCAAATGCATTATTTATGCTAAATAATCTCTACAAGTGACTTACAACGGACTCAGAATTTAATGTTATATAAATATAATACAGTATAGATTCAATATCTTTAACTAAACTTACAAAGTGATCACAATATAAAGTTTCTCCCATCCAATAATAGCATTTTACTCCAACAATATTTCAAAACTTTAAATTGGTAATTATGATAGGCGGCCTATCCTGAAAATTATCATGTTATCCTGAAAATTACCAACCTCACACATATTAAAAAAGAAAAAAGGTTATTGTAATTAATTGGTCTTCTATAGGCCTACCTTGCGTAAAACAGCAAAAATATGCACTTCGTACTAAACGTGTTTCGAACGAAGTTTTTCAACCTAAACAGTTGTGAAACATCTTAAATTGTTCTTAAAGGCTGTGTGCTTTTGTCTTATATCTCATAATTGAAAGAAATCGACGGCAACTCCTTTTGATCAACAGTTTAATTGAGTAAATTTGATTATTTTTAATGCATTTTTTTTAGTTTTAAGCAATAATTTCCATATTTTATGCTAACACATAAAAAATATAAAACCTTCTTTATAACTTAAAGTAGTTTCCCAGATTATTAATTTATAAATAGAATCCGAAACACGTTATTACGAATGCGTGTTTCAACTTGAGTCAGACCTTTTCATTGAAATCTTACTGTGCAATCGGGAGTTTTCTTCAAGGTAAAGAAAGAAGAGACACGATTATTTTAAGTAATGTAGGTTTACCAAAATAATGATTGCAATATGAAGTTGTAATTCGATTGTAGGTAGCAGCATCTCCCGGACTATAATGAAACAATCATCAAAAGATTAAAGCTTTAGGTGCCAGGTAGCACCATCTTACGGGACAAACATTTACAAATTAATTATCGTTTATTTATTGAAGCTATGCACCCAAATAAAGATAACAGTTAGTTCATATATTGCATGTGGGTAGCAGCACCTCTCGGACTATTGTAAAACCAATGAAAACCCAGTTTAAATGTAACATACCAGGGAGCAGCACCACGGCCCATTGCATTGTTTTCCAATACAATATTATCGGTAAAGATAGTGCAGATTTTTAATTTTGCTTTGATGTAATTTTTAACAGTGAAGTGAAACAGGACAAAGACTTTAAAAAATGTGCCACCTCACTGACGAAAAGTCGTTAACTGTTTTTGTTGACTGATTGTAAAAGTATTATTATTTTGCAAGTTATTTTGATTACTAGAAGGTAGGCTATAATCTAATATTCTAGGAAGTTACGAGTTTTGGATTAGTTCCGTAATGTGCTGCTCTCTTTAATAACTAAGCTTATTACCGTACTTCTGCTGGCAGAACTTATTATCATTTTAAGGGGATCTGATCTGCCTCCTTTTCAGTACTATACCAATGACTACATATCAATATGTAGTAATTGACCGTACCTTTTTTTAATTTGTTATTTTTTTACCTACCAATGCATCAAAACAAAAGGTTAAACAAACATTATTTGCTCCACTGTTTAGTTTTTTATGGTTTTTAGGGCATTTTTTGTAATTTCAAAAACTTTGAATTACTTTTTTGTTTTATGATCAATTAGAATTAAATTTTTTACATAATTGTATTAAACTTTTTACTAATGCAACTTTTAGAGTGTTTAAAGTATACTATCTTTTATACAAATTAATATATACCGGTATACGTTTAAAAGAAAACAAACTAAAATACTAACTAAAAAAATTCAAACTTTTTTAAAAATTTTGTCTTGCATGTAAAATGTTTTTTATACTCTAAAATTTAAGCAATGGCAATGGTAACGAGATCACGTGGTAAACATTTCATTGCTATATCTTTTTTAGTTCCAAAGTTATTCAAAGTTTAGTAATGTCAAACACAGGAAAAATAATTCGCGCAAATAGGATTCAAAGTTTATATTTACCAAAATTTTGAAAAATAAAGTGCTTTTTACCTTCTAAAACTCTCTTGCTCCATACGTTTTTCCTTCTTTGGTCTTCTTTATTTCTTCCTCTTTCAACTTACTTGATTTTATTAGTTGTCTATATTTATTGTACTTTTCGGAAGACCTAGCTTTGCGAATGCAATGGCAATGACTGTCTCTTTTCTTAGTATAACTTGCTGTACTTGTGCCCGAAGATAGTCCAACTTGGTTCATAAGATACATGGTTTGGAGGTATCCTTAATTTTACACAGATACCCTCACATACTACAGCCTTAACCTTAGTTTTTGCTTTAAAAACGGTTTTAGTAATTTTATTCTAGATAAGTCCGTATAAGGCCTCGATGGCGTTTTGAGTCTTTCCCGAGCATATTTTGAGTAGGTTTAAAGAGTAAGTTTAAAGTAGGTTTAAAATTTGAATAATTTGGTCTGTGTTTGTTTACGAAGTTGTACCACATAACATGATACATAAGAACAGAATCACATTGATACAAGCGGTTATGTGCAAAATCAAAATTTCACCTGTTGCACTATTTTACTAAAACGAGCAAAAGTAAATAAAATAGTAACCAAAATTACTTGAAATTTCATACACCTACTTCTAAGAACAAGTACTTTAAAAACAAATAATAAAAATTGTTTTGAAAAAATGTAAAAAAATAAGTTTTTAAGGAGGCGGCTCCCCTTAATAAAATTTTGGTACCAGTACTCAAATGATGCAAAGGTAAAGTCTGTAGTAATTAGGCATAATATGACTTTAGTAACTATGAATATTTTTAATAGGTCTAATTGACCTCAGCAAATAAAAGTCTTGAATGTGAAACTCTTCAAAAAAATTATAAAGAACTGTTATAAAGATCTCTCATAATATCTTTGATGTTTAGTTTTTATTTGTGTGATTTATACTATTTAGAATATTTCTTTATTGTAGAGGTATATTACAACTTTACTGCATTTATGTTTTAAGTAGAATGTATTTTTGTGATGTAATAATTGTATTGACATGGTCATACCAGTGGCGTAACTATGGGGGGGGGGGGGGGTGAGGGGGATAAAACCCTCCCAGAACCCTAAAAATAAATAATCGTATCTCAGCAATCCTACTTGTTTAAAAAAAAGTTGCTCAAGTTGCATGAAGTTTAAAACTAAAACTAATGATTTAGTTTTGATTTGGTTTTAATTGTATAATTATTGTTTAAATTATTAGTTTATTTGCATAGTAAAGTAAACAAACAGGTTTATTTGTTTATCTACGACCATTGCAATAAACACCAATAACGCTATTACAAGTAACATCAGAAAGAGGTACATTACAAACCAAAAGCCAACCCGATTAGGTAATGATATCATTACCTAACAGGAGTCACTTTACATAATAGGCTCTAGACCAATGAGAGCTCGTCATTTGACGGAAGTAGAGTTGTAATAAAAATAACGCTATTCGTACATCAGCTGATTGTACCCATACGTTCCGGATGTTAGTGTGTTATTGTAACTAACCTCAAACGTGAGTTGACGCATTCCGCAAACATGAGTGATAGTGATGAATTTTGTTTAACTCCAGAGGAAATTAATACAAAAGCAAATTCGGCTCTGAACAATTTGTTGCCAGAAAAATCTAAATTTCGTTATGAAAAGGTTTATAACCAGTTTATGGAGTGGAAAACTAGAAATGGTGTTAGTTCGTTTTCCGAGAATGTTTTCATTGCGTATTTTGAGGAATTGGCCCAAGATAAGAAACCTAGTTCGCTTTGGTCTATTTATTCAATGATTAAATCTACAATCAACATCAAACATCAAATAGCCTGTATATTTTTGGTCGTAGATAAAGTAGTGTACGCAACGATTGTATTCAGCCTTTAAGCCACTCGTGAGATATTTAGAACACTCGCTTCGCTCGTGTTCCAACTTACATCTCACTCGTGGCTTAAAGGCCTTCATAATACAATCGTTGCGTAAACTACTATTATTTAATTAATAAACCCAGGCAGCGGGAGTAAATTTGGTGTCTTTAAGGAAAGTGGTAGTGGTAACACTGCACGCATGCGCTGTAAGCACAAGCAGCTTGTGCAGACGCCAGACGGCTTTTAGGTTAGTCTACTCTGTTAGAACTCTGTGTTGTGTGTTCTGTATTTTGTAGTCGTTCAGCCGTTGCTTGTGTGATAACTGTTTATTTGTGCATTGTGAACTGTTTACCGAAATGTCAAAGAGGAAAGTTTCTCAGAGTTTATTGACGGATTTGTTTAAGAAACGCACAGTAACTGCGGGTAGTTCTACTAGTTGTAGTGAAAGTGCAAATAGTTTTGTGTCTGCCACTGACAGCGATTACGCGCTTTCTGCACCTTCACCGCCGTCGCCTCCGGATGATGGACATCATGGCGTCACCCCTACTGCAGCTGTTCAACCTACAGAAAATTTAGGTAAACCTCCACACTATCCAAATGACATTGGACTGTATACTAGGCCTAATAAAACATTGGGAATTTTTGAAAAATATGAAATTTTAAAAACTTGTTGGCAACCTCCTTCAAACTACACTTTTTCTATTTTAGAAAAGTTTACGACAAGGAAAATAAAGTTTCAATGGACATGGTTTACCGAGTTTCCCTGGCTTGCGTACTCTGAAGTACAACAAGTTGTATATTGCAAATATTGCTGTCTATTTGCCAAGCAAGGCTTAGGAATCAATCACCAAGAAGTAGGCGCTTTTGTAAAACGAAAGTTTGATAACTGGAAAAAAGCAAAAGAAGCTTTTAAAAACCATGAAAGGACCCAATATCACAGAAGTTATTTGTTGGACTTTAAAAACTTAGAAAAATTTAAAGATAAGTCAGTTGAACCCATGGCCAACCAAATCAACCAGGCACGTCATGACGCGGTTGCTAAAAACAGGTCACATTTAAAGCCAATTATTGATGCTGTTATTTTATGTGGTCGACAGGAAGTAGCACTACATGGGCACCGTGACTCTGGAAATATAAGCATTGAAAATGAATGTAGTGAATCTAATGAGGGAAACTTTAGGGCCATATTAAAGTACCGCAGTCAGGGTGACCAGGAGCTAATGCAAGTGTTAAATGGTTCTAGCAAAATAAAGTACCTTTCACCAAAAGTACAAAATGAAATAATTACATCCTGTAACACCATTATTTTAAGGAAACTTGTAGACAAAGTTAATGCTGCTCAGGGTTTCTCAATTTTAGCAGATGAAACAAGTGACATATCTACTGTTGAGCAACTTTCACTATGTGTCCGTTACGTGGAAGTAATTGACGGCCAACACTTTGTAAAAGAAGACTTTTTACAATTTGAACAAGTCAAATCAATGACGGGCGAATCCCTTGCCAAGCAAATCATTGAATGTCTTCAAAAATATGGAATTGACTTAAATTTTTTGAGGGGGCAAGGCTACGACGGAGCAGCCAATATGGCGGGAATGTACAATGGTGTGCACAAAATTATACAAAACGACTACCCAGCTGCCTTATACGTTCATTGTGCTGCTCATGCTCTCAATCTGGCTGTAACTAAAGCACGTGAAGTGCAAAATATCCGGAACTGCCTTGGCGTAGTAGAAAAGGTCCACATATTTCTCAAAACACCTAAAAGACAAGCTGTTTTATTAAAATGCATTAAAGAGTCCGGTTTAAATCCTCGAGTCAAAAATGTCAAAAGAATGTCAACGACGAGATGGACGTCAAAGTACTACTCAATCCAAGATTTTTTACATATAATGGATTTTGTAATTGAAGCCTTGACTATAATATCGTCCTGGAAAGATGGCAGCGATGCAAGTACGTTAAAGTGGGGAATTATAAATTCTGATTTTATTGTTTCTGCACATATCGTTTCAATGATATTTGCTTACTACTTACCATTGTGTAAAACTCTCCAGAAGGAAGCTATTGACTTAAAACAAATGGTTAACTTATCCAAGACATGTTTGGCAGAACTGCAAAGTTTAAGGAAAAATTCTGAAAAAGAATTTGGCTCCATTTTCAAATGTGTAGAAGCAGTTGCAAATGATCAGGAAGTACAACTAAGAACTCCAAGAGTTTGTGGGAATCAAAGAAACCGAAGTAATGCTGTTAGTTCACCTAATGACGAAACAACAAGCAGAAGCACCGAAACTTACTACAGAATAAATGTTTTTATCCCGTTTTTGGATTTTTCAATCAACCAGCTCAATGAGAGATTTAACAAACATGAATCTGTGTTTCTGGGTTTTCAATGTTTATTTGAGCCTTTAAACGATAACGATAGCTGTAAAGAGAAGTTGAATGATTTGGTCACTTTCTATTGCGAAGACATGCAGTCACCACCAGGTGACATATTTATTGAATTCAAGTTATGGCAAAATGAAGTTCAGAGGCAAGGGTTGGTGGAAGATATTTGCAAGTCCGCAACTAAGGCACTCGACTGTTGCGATGTTTCGCTATATCCAAATATTTACAGATTGCTTAAAATACTGTGTACTCTGCCTGTTACTACATGCACCCCAGAACGGACATTTTCAACTCTAAAAAGAGTCAAGACATACCTCAGAAATACTACTGGACAGGTAAGAAACAATTAATTCAATCAATAAATGTTATGCTTAAAAGTAAAATGTGTAAACGATTAAACTGTGAAGCATATTATTTTCTAAATTTATAAGTTTTTACCAGAGTTAAACACTAACACATCAGAAATAAATAAGTATATTGCCAGTAAAAATAACCAACCTATTTTATCTGTATTGTTATGTTACACTGTTGTATTGTTACAGACAAGATTAAACGGACTGGCAATACTCAGTGTTCACCGAGAAATCGACATTTCATCGGATGAAATTATTGATGACATGGCAAAAAAACCAAGAAAACTTGACTTTGTCCTGTAATGTACAGAGAATCTATCATCCCTTAACTCTCGTCTTGCTTTTTTATTATGCTAGTTTGCGTTCATTTTAGTATAAAAAAATAACAAAAACTAAAAGACGTTTATAGATTTGTCACTTTCTGTAGTAAATATTAAACGTAGTTTTGTTTTTCTGAAATACATTCACCATTCATGTTATTAAGTAAAATGTGTATTATTATCCAGTATGGTGTACACTCTATTCACTATTTATTCTTACCCCCCCCCCCCCAAAGCCAAATTCTAGTTACGCCACTGGGTCATACAATAAATAGTCTTGACCCCTATAAAAGCGAGTGTACATCCGTATGTATGTACATACATGAATAACAATATAATATAACAGCTGAAAGAAGAGATACTAATTCATTTAACTTCGGAAACATTTGTACATCTTCGTATAACATTTTATAAACATATTTGATTATTAATTTCTTAATTATAATATTAATAACTTCTAAATCATTTGATCTATCACTATGAAATTAGAAATCAATTAAAAATTAATATTTTTATCTTTATTTAGATATATATTAATGATTATAAGTACAAAATTTTAACAAATAGGCCTACAGTTTTATAATCCTTATAATTGTACATAATTATCGAGTTAAAAATCCCCCTCAGCATAGGTCTGTTGTTTTTAAATAGAGTTTTTTTAATTATGAATTTCTGATGTGTATCTAATTAATCAGCATGTGATTTTTCACGGGAGTTTACTAGTCTCATATTATAATAATGTAAATTAGTACCCTAACAGATTGTAAACAAGTTTATGCATAGAAAATTATTGTGCTTAATAATTCAACAGCTGAAATCTTTCATAGCCTACATAATAATTATGTTTAGATTAATGTAATTTTATGTAGTTGTCATGTGATTGTATAAGTGAATAAAGTAAAACATATGATTTGTTTTTTTAAATTTTACTACATTCTATTTTCAATATATTTTTTTAAAGCCTATTTCATTCCATCAAAATTTTCTGTTATGGTATTAAATTTGTTGTATATTATTTGACTGTTCAGTTTCTCTATTGACTGTAGTTATATTTTTATTATTTTAAAAAGTACCTACTATTTTAAAGTGTCTAACTTTACTAAGTAATCTATATCACAATGAGTGTGAATTTAGCTAGTTGTAAATCTTTGAATTTTATTGACAAAATTCCGATAGAAATGTTTTTTCATATTATGAGGTAAGATTTGTCTTATATTGTAAATTAACTTATATATTGTTTCTAAATTGGTGCTTGTGTAAGAGAAATAACTTAGGGGGTAATAAGTCAATGAACAAAAGTTTAATAAAAAATAATAATTTTAAAAGACAATGTTACACAGATTTTAATCAACACAAAATAGATAGATACACAGTAGTAGGTAAGTTGTAGAGTAATTTCAATTTGTAGGCCTATATATTTTCATCCTTTTTTTCAAGAATAAGTTGACAATTATTCTTCAACAAGGAAACAAAAATTGAACATTAGTTCAGTATAAAAATAATTACTCAAATTCAGTTACCAAATTAATACTTGGTTTTAAATGTTATTTCTTGCTTCATGCATCCAGCAAGAGGTTATGCCATCATATAGTACAATTTAGCATCAGTGTTTAATAACATAGGATTTCTGTTTTAAACAATTTAATAATTTGGTATGTTTCATGTAGCCAGGATTTTGGGAAGGGGATTGTCCAGTCCAAACTGTGCCTCCTGATAAATATATAGCTGGGGGGGGGGGGGGGGGGATTTTTCAATAGTAGGTTTATGATGAAAATTGAATCAACAACATTGTCTTTATTTTATTAATAAATCAAATATCTAAAACAAAAAATGAATTAAATATCATTTACATTTTTTTAGTACTGATACAACAGAATAATATAATATAATTATGCCATCTACAACTGCACCCCAAGAAATTAAGGGGTCGATCAAGCAAAACCCGGACAAACCCAAAAAATCTTAAATTGAGATTATTGTACCAGGGCTATAGAATACAAGGGCTAGACCAGTCCGCCAAGGAAAGCGTTCCCGTACTTCCACTGTGATGACGTCACGGTGGTAACTCCTGTTCCATTCCCACCGCTTCTCATAAGTATTCTCTGCTACAATAATTTTAATTTCTTATCAAAGCTGTACAATTTTTATGATGGCCTCTTCTTTATTTAGTTTTAGTATTGACACTACACAAAGCAATAAGTAGACTGTAAACAATTAGTCTAAAGATGTAAGAAGAAGACAGGGTTACAATAAAACTAACTAATTCGTATGTAATAAACCGATGTAGTGTACTAATGTTAGCATAGGCCTACTTTTAATTTGATTCTCCGAAACATTTCTGAAAACTAAATACGAAATTGAACAAAATGTGCCACCATTATTGAAAATAATTGTATTTATTACAATAAACCACCAAAACTTGAATGTCATATTGCAGTTTAATAAAACATGTGTAATACTTATAAAATAAAACACATACAATTTATAAATACTTGCACATAATGAGTAGCTTATTTGCAGATGTGCACATGACATAATAATTACTGCTGACTTTTTTTTTTATAAAACTGCTTTATAGAAATTTTCCTTCCATAGGCCATAGGGAATACATAATTTAATAGTTGAATTTAAACAATTGAACTATTTAAATTTAAATTGACACTGCAATTTAATTTAGTCTAGAAGTTTAACTTAAAATTATGTTTTATTTTTTATTTTTGTCATCAATAATTTTATTACTCTGGGTTTAAATTTGATAATAATTCTTTGTATATTATATATTTATTTAAAAGTAATTATTCTTACAATTTTAAGTGAATTTTGCTAGTAAAGATTTTTGTAAACATTTTAACTTAAAGTTTTTTTAAATTTTGAGTTATCTATAATTACCGGTACTCTAAGTTTAAATATTATTATTATTTTTATATATTTTTTTATTTACATCTCATCGTCCTGAAAATGTTTGTTTTAATGTATTTTGTTAGTAAAGTATTTAAAGGTGTTTCTTGGAATATTCAAGTAATGCTGCAGACAATATTACTAAATTTGATAATCTTGGTAACATTTCATAAAGTAATCTCGTCTGCAATGTAACATTAAATAAATAAATACCTTGCTAAACATATAATTTAGGTGATTGTGTGTATTGTATAATTTTTTAAAGAAATTCATGGAATGCCTCTTCGAGAAAATTAGCCAAATATGCGTCAAAAGGCGAAAATCTCGTGGAATTATATACCTTCTTTAAACACTTGTGCTGAACAAAATAATTACTCAATATTAATCAAACTTGGTAAACATATAATATACGTGATTGTGTGCATTGTATACATTTTTCAAGAAATTTGTGGAATGCCTCTTCTAGAAAATTAGCTTTAAATATGCGTCAAAAGGCAAAAATCTCGCGAAGTTATATACCTTCTTTAAACACTTGTACTGAACAAAATAATTACTTAATATTTACCAAACTTGGTAAACATATAATTTAGATGATTGTGTGTATTGCATAATTTTTTAAAGAATCATCGTCTGCAACGTTATATCAAATAACACGTGAGAGCTAAGGCGAACCGTGCTTACT
>JAGFPH010006509.1:15702-39730 GCA_018207615.1 Philaenus spumarius | reverse complement strand
GGGGGGGCGAGAGAAAGGCTGGGACAGTCGGCGAGCGTCAACATCAAAGAAGTGGACCAGCCCTTGTATTCTATAACCCTGTTATTGTACTACATTGTTTTGTATAATTAATATAATCAGGGGAATACGTAGATATAACATATTCTTCTAAAAGGTGACAATTCACGTAGGTACAAAATGAAGGTTGAAAATACATGGTTTCTGCAAAAACCGTATAAGTCCATTGTATTTCCAGCAAAAAACGGGACACGACCATCAGTTTTTATTTTTTTGGCTTATTTAAATTTAAAAAAATATTCAAGCACTAAACTATTCTTATGTGTTTTTGAATTGGCCAGAGCTAAACAAACTCGTTTTATAAGCATTAGGTAGGCTATTTTAACCTTAATTTAAAGTAATTTAATAGCGATATTTTTACATTTCATAGTTGGTGAAACATTGTTTGAAAATAAAACGCTTATTTATAAAAGTAAATAATTACCTAATAATAAAGTTTTCTGGGAAGTTAATATTATTGGAACACTGTATATCAATTGATTATATACATTCATACAAAAAGTTCTACTGCCTACAAAACCATTCGTCTCTTCTTATTCCTTGCCATTACATCCAAGACATCCTCTGCTTTAAAAGGAACAGGGTAATGAACTGACATAAGAGCAAGATCCGTTAGGCGGTCTTTGCCCATTCTGTTTCGCAGAAAAATTTTCACTCTTTTTAGGGTTGAAAAAGACCTCTCTGCTTCACACATAGAAACTGGTACAGTAATGCTGCTAAAACACACAATAAATGTCTGATTGTTGAATAGAACAACTTGTTACAGTTGTCCAATATTTGCATAAGTTTTGTTGGGCGATCAGATCTGCCAATGGAATTCCACTTTTGACAGATTAGCAATCAGATGGTCGATGGTGGGCACGAAGACAGTTCATCTGTAGTACGATATTCTTCTGCTGAGCTGTAGGGTTGTCTCTTTTAGTCTGCATTTTTTCCTATCTGGGTACTTCTATTTTCATCCCAATAACCAACTCAGCCATATTTTCCGCCTCTTGATAAATCTTGCATAATTCAGTTTCGTTTTCAGATCCAATTCTAATAGCATTAAGGCGGCTAACAATGTCATAACAAAACCTAACTGCTGATGAGAGGTCTCTTTGTGGATCCTGCAAGTAGGCTACACTGATAATTGTAAGGTCAGGTTAAAAATATACTCACAGACTAAAAGTGAAATGATGTACTTTCCCTTTTCCATTAATGATAACAATGTTGACGCTGTTGTAGAAAACGATCTGTTTAGTTCAGATAGTTCTTTTAGAGTTGGGATTATTGCTAAGATTATGTCAACAAATGAATTTACTGAATTCTGACGCTCAACGAATATAGTTTCACAGAGTTTTATAAGTCTTGACTTTTTTGATTCAGGGCAAAACTTATTAATATTTTCTTTTAGAAGATTTCCTGCTTGAGCGTTATGCCTAAAACACTGAGTAGGCCCTAACTTCTTTTATGACACCTAGGCTGTTGTTGACCATTGGAACACTTAGTGTATCGGAAAGAATTAAGTTTAACCATGACTTAAGCAATGAACATACATGGTTTTGGATATTTTTCTTTAATTCTTGATTGATCACCATTCTTTATTCCACTCATGGCAGATACTCCATCATAGCCATTGTATAATGAGTTTATTTTTCAAGTTTACGCCGAGGTCATTGCAGGTGTTGAGAATTTTGTCTGCTATGCTTTCTGCTGACATATCTGCCATAGGAAAAATGTCACAATCTTCTCTTAGCGATGCCTGACTGCATTGGCGCACCGAGGATTTGGCTTTGGGGAGGGACTAAGCTCAGGTCAGAATATACATATATATATTTATATATATATTCAACAAATCCTAAACGGATGAAAGTTCTTTAACCTATCACAAAGTCTGAAACATTATATCTTTTTTTAAAGTGAATGTGGATGGACTTGAGTCAGACAATAGTGCCATATATAAACATTCTTTCCGCAAGATCACCCCGCAATGACCTTGAGTGACGGTCTAGCCAGCGCCCCAGCGCACTGCCTTTTAGGCCCACGTTATACGAGCGCTGATAGCGCCGCGTTTTCAACGTCGCGTTAACGTCAGTTAATTGGGTAAATGGAACTACTGTGGGCCATGTTATACGAACGCTATCAACGCTATAGAATTTAAATTAACCGATCGTTGAGCGTTTCCAACGCGGATTGACGCGGGCGCAATCAACGTCGAACAAAGTTATATGGAGCGCAGCTACCAGAGAGGCCACTGTAGAATAACTACTAGAAAGTAGTTATTTTTTATTTAAAAGTGATTATTGTGTACTTCAAAATGTACACGAGCGAGCCGAGTCGACACGGACGGAGTCGATTTTTTCCACGCTCTGACAGCAAACCGGATCGGGTCAATTCGGCTCCACTCCACGCGGGTTGGGTATAGATATAGCCATAGGTCAAAACAAGAAAGAACGTTCTATCTCTTCCACTGTTCGTCCATGATAATTTTGCAATTCATGGTAGTTGTGATGAGGTGGTATCGGAACGGTGCGGGTCTTTTAGATTTATCCACCGCTACGGTTTTTCTCGACAACCGGGTCGGCTCGACTAAGCTCAGCTCGTGTAAGTATAGCTGAAGCTTGATACACGATTTGAAAGCACTGGGTGTGTACCCCACCGTCTAGCTCTCCTGATACACAATTCCTCAAATGTTTCTATTATTTGTAAAACACCTAGACAGAATGACTGAATTGTTTTCATTTTGGAAGTGAAGGACGCAACATGACAAAGCTTCAAAAACGCTGTGTATAACAAGGAACCCACGTTACCAACGCGCTTTCAACATCCCGTATAACTTGGGAATTTAACGCCCGGTTTTCAGCATTATCAACGCGGCACTAATCAGCAATCACTTACCGTCAACTCATGAACCAGACCGCCGAGACTCAAACATCACTGTAAGAAAATCATAATTGCGTAGGGTAAGAATCATATTTATTTCAAAAAGAACGATTATTTTTTCGTGATCACATTCACGATATTAATCACAAATAATGTAATTTTTAAATGAATATCAACTACGTATTCAACGATCGATTAGTTTAAAATACAATCCGCATTACTAAAAAGACCTTCTGGGGGGGGGGGGGGGGACTGGTCCCGTTCGTCCACCCCCGTCGGTGCGCCACTGCCTGACTGTCATGTTTAACATATATATCTAAAACATATTGACAGCTGTTCTTGTCCTGAAACATCAGGCGTTCCATCGCCGATGATGGAGAAACAGTCTGCATCATTAATGTTAGATAATATATTTTTATTTTTTTGGATTAACTGGCCACAAACTTCGATGATTTCTTTTTGAATGTCAGGACTAAGATAAGAGGCCTTTTTTAGGACAGTTAACTAAATGATTGAGCAACTTATCGTCATGACCAGCTCTGTATCTTATTAAGGCTCGGAATTTGCCATCTTTATTTAAAGGTTTCTCGATTTCTAAAGGACCACTGTCAATATCCCTTCATAGAGGCAACTCATTTTCTCCACAGAAAATTACAGTTTCTATTATTGGAAGTAACGCAGCCTTGTTTTCTTCCTTTTCTCTTTTTCTTTTATTATCCAGTATCGTGGGGCTACATCTAAAGCTCCTCCAACAGTCACTTTCATAAAATTCAAGATTCAAGATTCAAGATTTTTTTATTCCACACATTTTTTACAAATACAAGTTACAGAATGACAAATAAACCAAAAATAAAAAAACAAAAATATATATAATACATATAACCATCCTTGTTTAGCTTAGTAACTAAAACATTAAGATTAAATTACAATAAGAACGGCTAATACATATTAACAAAACAATGCAAAAAATATGTGGTTAGGCATCTCATGACACGTGTTGAGATGCCATCCCTCTCAAAGACAGTGGTGCCGAGACTCCCCTTTTCCTTAGAACTCAATATATTAAATTCAAATCTTTTAAATAATATTAGAAAAATACATATGAGAGCCTTAAAACGTCATATTGCAAAATTCTACAAAAATATATTTGAGCTGATATTTAATACTAAAAAAGACATATTACCTTTAAGTTATAAAAAGAAAAATTCAACATCCTCATATGAAAAAAGCCATACTTTTAAATTACTTAAAAACTTAGATAAGCTGTTACATAAAGTTACATTTAAGGGCAATTGATTATAAAACTTTAAAGAACAAAATGTGAAAAACCTACGATAAGCCTCATTATTAGCTTTTAATAATACTACCCGATTTTGCAACCTTAGCCTTTCAGAGTAAATATTAATATTGCCACATGTATGGCCACCTCTAATAAAAAAAATCCGTAACACTCTATAAATATACAAATATCTTAAAGGTAAAATTTCTAATTGTTTAAAATGTAGAAATGTGTGCTCAGTCCTCTGAAGTCCAACCATTATTCTAATAACTTTCTTCTGTGCTACAAGTAAAGAATTTATGTTTGACAAGTAACTCCCTCCCCAGCAAGTAATACCATACTGCAGTTTACTGTGTACAATTGAAAAATAAATTATTCTCATAACTTTTATCGGGCAAATATTTTTTAGATAATAGAATGTTCTAATAGCTGACAACATATATTTATTTAAGTGTTTTACATGTTCACTCCAGCTGCAGTTTTTGTCTATATAGATACCTAGATATTTAATGTTATCTACACGGTCTATATTCATACATCTATCACAAGGAAATGCACTTACAAACATCAAGCAAGAAACACACTTATATATAAGGCGCTCTATACTTGATCCCCTATCCCTCAAAGAAAAAAAAAGAAATTTTGTTTTATCACTAAATGAATTTTCTGAAATGAATGAGGATTTAAGGTAAGATCTGTCAGAGTAGTTACGGAACTTATCCACTGCATCTTTCCACTTTTTAAAAGGCATTCCAACTAAGGTTGCACTTTTATTATGCAAATCTGCTTTCCCTAAACATTTAGATGAGAATAAAATACAATATTTACAGTTACCTCCATCTTTTGACTTTGAATACGCCAACCACTCCCTTTTTTGCAACCAGCTGTGCTGGTTTCTTAAATTTGTTTTCCGGATTTGGTCACAAGAAACTGAAATGATGAGTCAGGTGAAAACTTACCCTGTAAAATATTATGTTTTTCTTCATCTCCAGGTCTCAAGGGTAAAGCATTATCAAAAATATTGTCAGAAACCACTCTTACATCAACATTAGTCAAGCCTACTGTTTCATTTTGGTTAGTTTTTTATTCTTCGTCTGGAATTCCCCCAACACCTTGACCTCCGATGTATGATGCAGATTGGAATTTTGGTTCCTGTGTAACTTGCGCTGTGCTTGTGCCTGGACCAGAAAGTTCATGGTGAAACAAGTTACTGTAGGCTTTCCAGCAACTTTTAAACCACCATCTTCCCTCTGCAATAAAACACATTATCATAGGTACAGTACTTATTTTTAAACGCAGTTAATATATTATGTATAGTGCAGGTGAAATGATCAAACAAGGCCTCCGAATTCACTGAATCATTGATGCTCTTTTTCACAGGCATTCTTTCTCCTTGGAAAGTTGTAAAAAAAGGTCAATTGATTTCTTCGACACACTAACACATTTGTCTTGGTTTTGGATGGATGTTTATGGAAGTTTGATAGTAAACATACAAAGGAAATGTTTGTTTGAACGTTATTTTATCTTTATAAATTATTACTAATATTACCTTTTGTTCATTATTAACTGTTATTTTTAGAATAATTGTTCTTAGGAACTTTTTTTTTCATTACTTCACATTTTCTAACGAAAACGTGGTAAAATACGACACCCATTTCTTAAAAAGTAAGAATGAGATATTATGTACAGAAGTTAAACTCAACACTTTGACTTACAGAGGAGGTAGTAAAATAAACAGCATATAACTTAATATTTTTAATGAATAGTGACTAGAATATTAATTTATTCTAGAAACGAGTTTAATTTTTATTTGTTAAAAATTTGCTATTGTAAAAATATAAAAGAAAACAGAAATCGGTAACGAAGAAAAGAAAGTAAACACAGAGGAAAAAATACTAAATTGTGCCTCATAATAAAAAGTAAAAAAAAAGTTCTATTATTTATTAATAAATTCTTTTACTCTGGTACGACTTTGATTTAATTATCAAAAATAAGTAATTTATTGAGTCCGCTAATGGGCGGCTTAAATATAATATAACATTAAATGCTGAAGTGTATCTTATATTCATCTTACTTATATTTTATAATCTTATCACTACAATATGAAGAACTGGAAAACGTTATAAGATTGTCTCTTCTTAGTTATATAACTTTTACAACTTGTAGGGTTCTTTGGTCTTGTTCAATAGGTTATACGCATAATCCCAGTCTCCTGTACAAATTTCACCAGGATCAGAGCATTATACAAAACTTTTTTCTTATATTCTAATAACGAGCTGAAAGTACCCGTGCTTCACTACGGTTTAATATCATTAGGATTATTTACTACTTAAATTAGTAAAAGTTAAGTTTAACATTGATAATTACTTATATAAACCTAAAGAATTCCAGTCTTAGAATAATTTCAATAAGTAAAGTGGACTTTTTGCAAAAGTTAAATGTTTTTTTAAAATTTTTTAAATTTAATTTAATTTTAATTTTTAAATCTTTTTTTTAATTTTAATTAAAAAAAAATTTTGTATTTAATTTTAACAGCTAGTTGTAGACCTTCTGTTAACTGCCTCCCAGGTAAGTGCGGGCTACCAAAGTTGATGTATGTTTTTTCTTAAATGCTAATTACCTCTTTGTAAACAACATTTTTATTTTTTTTTCTGGCTGAAGGAGGACCAGGCTGTCAGATGAGCTTACTCTGGAACATGCTACATATAACTGGCCATGAGATAAACAGTCACTCCTCAGATCTACGCCAGCCATTTTCAAACTCTGCCCTTGTGATTTGTTGATAGTCATGGCGTAGCATAACTTTACAGGGAACTGCAGACGTTTGAATTCAAAATGATAGGGCGACGGAATAAGTGGAATACGGGGAATAAAGACAGTTTCTCCTTGACCTACGCCTGTAAATATTGTCGCTTCAATAACATGCTTATGCAGAGTTTTCACCTGCAGCCTGGTACCGTTACAGAGTTTGGGAGGGTTTAAGTTGCGGAGTAGCATTATAGGAGCACCATCTTTCAGAGAAAGAATATGAGGGGGTATTCCAGGGGGGTTCAGAGTGTGAAGAAACTCCACTGGATAGTGAACAGCGTCTTCTGTCTCAACCACTGAGTCCACTGATTCAAACCTCACAACAGCAGAAGGTAATTTTTCCAACAACAATATTTTTATTATATTTGCATATTCGTTAGTTGGGGTAAGAATTGCCCTCTCCTGCAACCATGTTGAACTTTTCTACACATTGTCATTTAAATTAGGATATATTTTGTCAAGCAGTGACATCATATCACTAACAGTATGACAAAGATTTTGAGGTATTGCACATTTACCTTCATTATCTTCTAACAGTTTACCATCACCTACTTGTAAAACTAATGTAGAAAACTCTTTTGCTTTCAAATCGCCATCAAGTGAACTCTCATTTTAACTCTCAAAGACAGGATTTTAATTGTTGGCCATAAGAAGGATGACTTTAGGCACGCTTTCATCTCATCAGCGCGAGTTCCTCGAGATATCACGGGTAAGGTTTGTCTGAAGTCTCCAGCCAACAGAACTGTCACTCCGCCAATTAGACGTTTGCAGTTCCTGATATCTTGGAGTGTCCTGTCCAGAGCCTCTATATCTCCTTTGTGGGCCATGGTACACTCGTCCCAAACTATTAATACTGTTTCTTTGAGTACTCGGCCCATATTGCTTTGTCTTGATATGTTGCATGTAGGTGTTTCTGAGTGGTTCAGGTTGAGAGGCAACTTGAAAGCAGAATGAGCCGTCTTCCCACCATCAAGCAGTGTTGCAGCAATGCCAGAGGATGCAACTGCAATGGCAATCTTTTCCTCACTTCTTATTTTGGCTAATAAAAAATTTATCAAAAATGTTTTTCTAGTAATACCAGGGGCGTCTAGGAATAAGAGTTGCCCACATTCTGAAAAAATGCTGCTTGTGATTTCTTTGTAAACATTATGATGCTCTTCGTTCAGCTTTGGGACATTCACAGCAACCATTTCAGAGAGCTGGGCTACATCGAAAGAAATTTCCCTGAGATGTTCCACGTTGTTTGTTATGGACTCCTGCTCGCGAAGTGGTGTAGGAAGACCGTAGTATTGGTTAGGTTACCAGACATTGAATACACCAAATCTTCAAGTAAAGCCAAACATTTGTTGTACACAATGTCCATAACCTGCAACACATCCCAAAACTCTCTCTCCATTGACCTTTTTACGTCGTCCGCCAAACTGTCGCGGTGTTTTATCCATATCGTGAGAGGGTTGCTTATTTGGCCAAACACTAACATGATGGCGAGTAATTTGAGGATCTTGGGTGGGGAGTCTGAGAGTGAAGCTTCTTCTAATGTTCGATCTCAGTGAGAGTCGTCCTCGAGCAACCCAAGAGCTCTACATGCAGACTGAAACGTTTGGTGAAAAACTCCATGTACATTCTTAAGATTGTCAAATGGCATAGGCCCTTTAACTTCATGTAGGAGAAGGCGTAAAAAATAGCACTCAGAGTTATTAGGGTGAACAGTGTATACCCTGCCCAAAACCTGATCTTTTTTCACGCCTAGATAGCCTTTCACCGATTTCCCTTGCTTACTTCTACAAAATGTATTGTTTTTTCATACAAAAAATGACGGAACTTCAGAGTAAAGGAGAGTTCTTACAAACGCATCGGATTTACAGAGATCGAAAAAGTAAAAAAGTGTAGTTTTAGGCGGGTTGTTTAGCCTTTCAATGACATTTTCTTCATTAAAATACACTCTCTGGCCGTTTTCAAGATGAACTGCTAGATGCATGACTGGGGGATGCGATCGTGTATGGAAAGCAAAGGATTCGCCAGACAGCTTCGGAAATACTTATGTAGTGCCCTGTCTCGTAACTTGTCACCTTGTCAAGTTCATTTTTAACTGTGAAGGGTGCTTGATTGGACCCTTTGTTGACGTACTTGCAAATATATTTGATGGACTTGACAGAGTTGCAATACTCGATGTTGATATGAGCTGAGAAGTTGCGAGATAGGACAGGGTTATAAGGTACCATTGTTGTCAACCTTTACCCCGTTGATGTCAACTACAAATCCGCCATCTGAACATCTGTAGGAGAACGCCTGCGGTATTTAGGATAACCGTCATCTCCAGTCTGTGTTTCTCTCAGAATAGGACGGGGATACTTCTTGCTGCAGGATCCGTTAACCATACAGGACGAGTTTCTGTTGAGAGCAAAACATGGGCCGTGGATCATTTTTGACTTGACAATCTCATGGAGGATGGGGTCTAGCTCTGGGTCAGGTATCTCTGCACAAATAACTTTGTCAATCATGTCTGGATCCATCTTTTCTGCCAGCCATAGGAGAATGTGTACATGGGGAAGGCCTCTTTTTTGCCATTCTATGGAGAACATGTGACAACTACATGACCCAAATATAGACCCTTTGGTAAGGAGCTTCATCAACTGCTTCACCTTTAAGTAGAAAACCCGCGCTACCAAGTCATGTGTGTACTGAGCCTTCTGACCTTCCTTGAGCAATTCACATATTTCTCGCCATTTTGTGTTGCACGTAAAAGTTATAAACAGAACTGGACGACCAAAATGGCAGACATAGGTCATGGCATCCTGAGTACGCTCATGCATGTAGCGAGGTCCTCCAATGAAGCTTGATGGCAGCACTACCATCTTATCCAGCTCCGATACCTGACCATCAGCTTTTCTCTTGGCATCCTTCAAATGAATATAGTCTTCACTTCTCAACTTTTTTTGGTTGTGTCGAATAAAGTTTAATCTTTCTGTTTCTATTTTTGCGTACATATCAACCAAAAATTGGTTGAGGAGATTACGAAACAAAAGTAAAAAGGTTCTTCGCCTTCTCGCTCCTTCAACATATAACCGTAGAAATCAGTTGCAGACACAGTTTTTTTTGAGTGGCATATTGGTGTTTGGGTCACGCTGAGGGATGTTGATACAATACCCATCTTCTCCATGGCAGAACATGAGAGGATACTGAAGAGAATCATACACTCGATGGAGCTCACTGATTCTTATAAGTTTGTTGTCCCTGCTGTGGAGAACGATGTGTCGCTTTTCAAACACCTGGCCAACAATCAAGACAGCAACTTCGTTAGTAGTAGGAGTATTGTAACTACCTGGAAATCTTGTAGATCTTCGGGAACAGACTCAACAGCAGCTATGAAGTCCTTGATATACTTGTTACGTTTATGAAGAACTTTCTGGAGCTGGCCTACCAATGCTGGCTTGACATTTAGAAAGTAACGACAGCGAATGTCTCTTTCATAGTTGTCATCACCAACAAAATATATCTGAAGGAAAGACGGCTGCTGTTGTGTTCCAGGCATCAAACTCCCTATTCTGTGATATACCTGTCCTTGCACCTTAAATGTTGGCATGAAATGTCCCTCTTTTATCTCTTTTCCTCCAAACGATGTCATTTGGAAACAACCGTTGTATTTTCTAATATTATTTAGAAAATGTTCAGCCTCAGGATGTTCGTGAGTAAGGAGGCTGTGCAAGGGTTTAGGATATTCTTGAAAGGGAGAAAGTTGGACTTTGCCGTTACTGCAGCACAGGCCAGGGCTCTCATCCTTCCATTTTACAGCATGACACCAATTGCAAGTTGTCCATTGTCCAATATAGACTGTTTTGTCTTTTGCATATTCAGTTTTTGGGTCATACTTGTAGCCTGAATGTTTCTTCACTGTCCATGGCTGTAACCTTTCCCTTGAACGTCTTTCATTGTGTTTTGTTACAGCTACGCAATTAACCTGAGGATTATTTTCCGAGTACTTTTTTAAAGCCTTTCTATGGATTTCAGCATGGGTTTTGTTATACTTTTGTACAGCCCCTTTATGAACTTCTCTGTATTTCTTAACAGCTTCCCTATTTACCTCTGGATGTGTTAAATCCTGACTATATTTTGCAGACGATTTCCTTACTTGTTTTTTGCAAACTGAATCTGTGAATCGTTTCCTACATTTTTTACTTTTAAATTGATAAGTTGAGTTCAATGTTGAAGACTCATCTGAACTGAGAACAAATGTAGATTCTAGGTTCAAGGGAATAAATTCAGAAAGGTTAAGTTTAACTTGTTCAGATTCGGGAAAAACAACTTGGGATGGGCTTTTTTGAGACAAGCCGATTTGAGAAGGGCCCGGTTCAGAACAATTATATTGTGACCGGAAAGCTGAAGGAAGAGTAGTTGGGACGAAGCTACTGGTGAAGCAAGGTTGGTGGGTTGCTCATAAGGAATAAGTACATCGAAGTGGCCTTCCATGTCATCACCAGAGAACTTAAATCTTTTAACCCCCTCAACTTCCTCTCCGTAGCAGGCTAATAGTTTCTCGTCACGAAACAGCTCAAACTTGTAAGGGAACGCCTCTGCAACCACCATGAGTTCACAGAAAGTACCATAGAAGTAAGGTTTCGACATGTCAGTAACATATTTTTTTTACTGTTATAAGGAACTTGATTTGTGGTCAAAGTGTATGGCTTAAGTCTGCGAAAGTTGTTGGAGACATGGCGCACAATGTCTGTGCACACTCAAAACGTCAATGAAGCTGTACCGTGGACTAAGTATGATAGAGAGGAAAAAAGGCAAGCACCGTCCCCCGTGATCTTTATGACTCGGTGAGGAACTGCCACTCCATCAATTTCTTCAGTTTCTAGAGCCATTTCGGCACAATTTGAAATATTGAAATAAGTGTGGATGTAACAAAATGGGAAGTCTGAAAAGATATAAATGGAAAAGGTAAAAACACTCCTTTAAAGAAGTTAAAGAGCGCTGACCTAAACTGAATCTAAAAAGGAATTGTAAGAAGTGGATTGAAAAAAGCCAAATGATGTGATAATTGAAGCGCCTAGAATCAAACCCCGTCAAATCAAAAAAATAAAATAAAATTTGAGTTATATATCCTATCCTATACATTTTTACATGCAGAATTCAATAAAACCATTATTTTGTAGTTAAACCCGCCACATCCTACTGTAAAATCATGTTGAAAAAGCTGCTTGGTTTCAAAATCCGCCAGATCCAAACATTGTTAGGCCATTGTTGGTATCAAAATCTGCCACATCCAAAGCAGCCAATGAGAATGCGTGGTTCAGCCACGAGACCTCCCATCATGCTTAGCGAGTTGTTTACGTGTTAGTAAGCTTTTGACACTGTCATAGTGAACTGAAGACGTAACTTTCAAATGAATAATTTTAAAACAAAATCAAAAGAAAACTAGTGTTTTAGTCAAGGGTGAAATAGCTTACAAGACAGACACCTGTAAGTTCAGACTTGTGACAAAGCCAGATCATTCACATCAAAGAATGCAGCCAAAAGAGATCAAAAGGGGAGCAAGCCTTTGAAAATAAGGGACGTTGCAAAACTGCTATCCGAACACTTTGGAGAAGAATGGAGGAGCATTGAATCCCTACAGTTTTATCATCAACTGGAGATAAATCAAGCTGGAGAATTGGCCAAACCACCAGACGAAACCGATTACGACATCATCGACGACGAAGAAAATGAAAATGTTAAAAGATTAGATTTAAAATGATTAATGTTTTCTTCAATTTAATATAGGTTTGTTTGTAATCTAATTTTGACGACTCATTAAAGAATTGTTTACCTTATTGATTTTTATTAATATTCTAAAATGTTATAAATGATTAGGTTTATAATATTTTTAGTAAACAATTTAACTTACCTTTAATACCCCTTTGAAGCAAAAAGCGCTCATTATTATATTTTTTTTTCAAAACCCGCCAAATCCTAAAGTTAGTATCAAAACCCGCCACATCCGAATTTCCAACTCATATTTTTCCTTGTATTAAAAAAATAATATTTTTAATTGTTTTCATATGTTGTCACTATTATAGGATAAAACAAACAGAATTTTTAGTACAAATTATATGTCTGTATTGTTCTGGGTGCGTTTGTAGCAGTTTTTGTGACTTTGCCAAAAAAGTCATAGAGTGGATTTGGCAGGGTTTGATTCTAGGCACCTCAATTTTGGAGTTAAAAATATTTATTAGAAAAGTTGAAATAGCTTGCAGATATCTTGTCAGTGTGGTGATGCTCCGAAGAAGTTGTAAACTTCTTGGACAATTCCAAAAAAAGAAACAGCTTCAGTACTACACAAAGCCGCATCATTTACAATTAAGTTAAGAGTGTGCGCTCCGCATGGCACAAAGAAAGCACGAGGGTTCATATCCAAGATTCGCTTCTGTACGCCTGAGTATTTCCCCCTCATATTTGCGCCATTATCCTTGACCTCTTAAATTTTGAAGTGGAGTTTTAAAATCTTCCAGTTGCTTTACTAGAACATTAGTAAGAGATTCTCCAGTAGTCTCATCCACTTGAATGAATCCTAAGAAATGTTTCTTGATTTCAGCCTTTTCACCAGATTAGCAAGTTTTCCTCTGAATGCTAAGTTTTTTGAACCTAAATATTGAATGACATATATTAACCGCTTTAGCACTTCTGACCTCCGTCTAGATTATTTATCTATTAACCGCTGGTTCTCTGCATCTATCGAACTCCCAGATTTCAATCGATTACTTAGTTCTATCCATGATTCATATGCTTTCATATGAGCAAGTGATGTTTCATGATCAGACAATATTTGTGACATATGTATCCAGTCACAAAATCCAGATGAAGAAGTTAATGCCATGCCCTGTGCGGGCACACACCTCGCACCCCCCTTAAGCCTGATCTGAAGACCAGACATCATACTAACCACTAAATGTTTTAGTCAAAACCAAGCCATATATTCATTTTAGAGTCTCTTACTTACTCAATAGAATGAGACAAAGCTCCATCTTTGTGTAAAATGTCTGTTAACTCCATAGCAATCAAAACAATTGCAGAGGAATACATTTTGAAGCATGTTAAATTATGCAATGATAATACTGCCTATTTTACAAAAGTGTGGTCAGGGTCAGATCAGATGGGCTATAGATTTCACTGCTTACATCATTACATATATGGTGTCTGTTCATTGATTCCCTTATTCATGATTATTTCTCTATCTCAAAACTATTCATATGTTCCAAGATATACTATTGAGGTGAATGGCAAACTTCTTGAAAGATAAAATAGTTTCGTAACTGAGCATTGTAGCAAAAGGTTTTGCTTAAAGCTATGTCAAAAATCTAAAAAATAAGAGAAGGCTTGAAACTTATGATTTTAAACGGAATATTTAACCCTGAAGATCTTTCCTACAGATGGAAATATATGTGATAAAGTGGCTGGCTGTATGCGCAGAAGCAGGGACGGCCAATGTGCATGCGCTATCAGCATGTAGGCCAGTGTAGCGAGTCAGTCGGTGGCAGAGGTTCGTCTCGTTGTCTAATACACTGCTGTTCCTAAAAACATTGTAGTATTGACGCCCCGTGTTCATTTATGTGATAAGGAAACAATGACATATTTTTATTCTGTTTGTGGTGTACAAACAAAAATGGATGTGCACCTGAGTTGTTCTACTAGTAGGAAATCAGTGACACAGCAAGCCATGTGCCTCGCTCCAGCCATAAAAAACAGACTGGGTAGTAGTGTAGTGGCAGCAGTTATATCCCCCCCACACATAGCACACCTCCTCCCTTCCACACACACATCGCCCGTTGATTCACACACATTCATCAATTTAAATGAAGTCAATTGAAAACATATGACATAAACAAAATAAAATATTTTTCATTAGAATTACATCTGAACTTTAAGACCCAGTGGGGCGAAACCTTGTAGGAATTTTGCAAATCTTTCTAAAGAAAAACCTTTTCCTCGGAATCTCCTAGCTACTGGCCAATTGTCATATCAATCAGTAAAGCCATTACACTGTGATCCCGTTACAGAGAAGTGACAAAGTGAGGGAAAGAGAGCTAAGCTCGCTTGGCTCAAAAATAAAGCATTTGTATTATAAGTTGTCAGTAACAAATATTTCACGAAGATTACTGTGAACTTGTAAGTAACAAATTTACTTTGGACTTTTCTGTCGTAGCAAGTACAAGATCAGTTACAAATCATAGTAACCTTTAATCTTTCAATAAAATTCTGCAGTGAATTTGAACTTCTTATAAGAAAACTAGATCACATCTTGCTAGAATAGTGCACAAGTAAAACAATTAGCGTACCTATTTAATTAGGTAAACATGTTGGCTATACTCTTTACGGACAAGTCGATTGTGGGGGTTTACAAATAAATCACTTGTAAGCTTGTGAAAATTTATTGCAATAAAATTACAAGTTACAATTGTAAATTCAGAACACTAATAGTTAGATATTTCACCAAACTTGTACAAATTTACTTGTAGGCAATTTGCATTTCATGAAACAGAACTAATGTTTATTTTGGAGTGTTCTTGTTATGATGGAAAAGCAGCACGTTTTTATAATTTTAATTTGGTTTGTACATTTATCGACATACACCTGATATCAATAACCTTGCTTCAATTGAATATTGTGTCTGCCATTTCAGCTGATCTTTGTAGTAAAATATTTGAAAATAAAATCAACTCCTAACAAATCTGGCACATTATTGAGTAAATGAAAGCAGCTGAAATTTTGATTTAAAACATTTTTAATTTGTCAATGCACTTTTTAAATACTAAATTATGTCAAATTGCCTTAACGCCAATAAATATTCTCATTCTAATTTTTTAATAAATACTTCCCAAAGAAAGTTAAATATAAATTGACTATAGTTATTTGTCTTTAATTATTGATAAAAATAAACTATATACATTACTTTGGAATTAAACACTTTTTATAAAAACAACTCAAGACTTTAGTTCCAAGTATTTCTTCTGAGGATATGCCATATTATTGTCTCACTAATACCAAGGTTTTGTGAAATTTTCTTGATGCTACAGTCTCCGAATACAGAGTTAATTGACAAAACATTTTATTTAACACTTCAGAAACAGTAAATTTATCTTTCTGCAATTTTTTTGCTGCAACTCCAACTGAACCGGTTTTAAACTTACTGACTAGCTTTTTATACTGACTTCACTGCCCACTTTGTCTTCTAAATGGTTGTGAGTAAAAAACTTTCTTTAACTACCTGATACATTTATAAAAAGCAAATATAAATTGGATATTTGAAACTTGTCTTTATTTAACAATCTTGGCATTTATATTATGGATCTACTAGAAATCCTAATATTTAATAAACTAGAATGAATATAACGAATAAAAACAAATAAAAGTTATTTAATCAAGTTACATGAACATTGTTACAGTATGTTGGATGATGCCAGCCTTCTTGAAGCCAGCAACGTGAGCCTACAATGGAGGAATATTATCACTAAGGATAAATATCTTGGAAAGAGAATTCTGATCTATTCTGCAAAGACCTTAGGCTACAACTACAGAGTTCATGGCATACATGGGCCTTTGACTTCCTACGACCATTACGCCTTGAGGAGAAGGTCAAGGTTTTCACCGTCTAGAATAACCACTTACGGACACTTTGATATGATTCGCAATCCTTCGGATTTATCGATTCTCAATCCTTCGGATTTATCAAGAAGAGTTTATCGATCCAATAACAACTGTAAGATAATTGTATGTCTTCATTCATTCCAATATAAGAGTTATGGCTAAAAAATAACCAGATTAAAGCTACAAAATTCTTTATGTTTATTTCTATCCTTTTTAAAATAGTTCCGTCCATAATCCATATAATGCTCCATGCAAATTTTCCATTGGTTTGAAGTCATTTTGAGCAAGCACATTTATGATTTCCTTCGCTTTTTTTTCACAGCTACAATTTTCTTAAATTTTGTTTCTTTCATGTACAGATTTCAACTAGAATAACAGAAAAAGTCGGTGAATATGGGTAACGAGATCTCATGCTTAACAAAAATACCACTTGTTTTTCCACAGTAGATTGCTTTCTTCTTTCCAGAGAATAATTAGGACCTCAGGGACGTATTCTGATTCACAGTTTGCCCTTTAGGTACCACATTTACACACACAACCCCACGAAGGTCGAAAAATGCAATCATCATTGCTTTGAATTTTGATTTGGTAATTCAAGTATTCTTCTGTCTTTGTTCCTCTGATGCACTAATTGCTGATTAGTTTTTGGATTAAAAGTTTAAAACCACCAATGATCGCATGTTATCAATTGTCCAAGAGTTTAGTCTCATTTTTAATAGTTTTCAAAGTGTCAGCACAAATTTTCATTTGAGCATCCTTTTCAGTTCAGTTGTAAGTGTCTTGGGCACCATTTTTAAACACACTTTCCTCTTGTTAAATGTTCATGCAAAATCTGCTGAACAGATTCTTGGTCAGTTCCTAAGATCACAGCAACTGTACAAATACTCTACCAATGTTCTTTTCGGATCAAACTACTGATCTTTTCAATGTTGCTGTCCATTGTTTAAAATTTTTCAGAATTTCACCAGAAATTTTACATTAACATAGCTTTTTTAAAATTTTAAGCATTTACCGATGGGTTGAGAATGTACAATCCGATAGGAACAATTCTCAAACAAAGACCAAAGAATGATGAATGTTGGCAGTTGATATGGTAGATATGGAGAGAAGGGATGTCAAATGACTGACTTGTGTACCGTTTGAGTTTGAGGAAAGCGCAGCTAGTCTTTAGAAAATCCAGTTTGGTTATTTTTTTAGCTATACCTCGTATTGTGTTATGTTAGGCATAAAAGTACAAATTCACATTTTTTAATATTAATATTAAGATATACACTGTGTTTGTATTTAAAGAGAAGCATATTTAAGCTTTGAAGACAAACGGTGCTGATCTGCAAACATTTTTCCACACAAGCGACATAACGTTTTGTTGTGATTTATAGTTTAGATTATATTACATTTAACTTAAGTCAGATTATGAAACCACATTACCATTATGTGATTTATACTCTGTTTAAGTTTGCAAGAGTGCTGTTCCTTACCTTGAAAAACAAGTGTGTAGGTTGAAACAAATTAACAAGTCTTACAATCCTTCGAAATGACAAATGAATTAGGTTGTGTTTGGTATCAAATTTAATTATGTTTTATTAAGATATAAAAATATTAGAATGAAGTGATAATTTGGCAAACTAAAAAAAAAAAAAACATTAAAAGTTTAAAGAACCCAAACAGGCAGCCTCCAGTGGCGTAGCCAGGATTTATTTTTGGGGGGGGGGGGTCTCTCCCGGAAGAAAATTTTGAAATTTAAGTCATCAAAATGACGTTTTTTGTAGTCCTAGACTCATGAAAATAACAAATATGTGTTAAAACTTTCCAATTTGTGTACGTATTTTTAGCGAATTTGTATAGGAAATTATAGCTACTGCTATGGTTTGCATTTTATCTTTAACGCAGTCGTATTTACCTACTGATCCAATGAATGACATAGATTGGTTTCCTGGTTTGTACAGCGTCTTGTAAATGGAATGGAAAATGGACCGCAAATGGCGAATGTACAGGTTTAAAGTAATACATTAAAATTTATTTTGATTTTGTTGTGTTAGTTATAATTACATAACACAAGTAATTTGACAAAAGAGAATTTATTGTACTTTTGCAAATACATATGTATATATTGTCAGTAATGCACTATTTTAGCGTCTACTACATAAAATAATTGTCATGACACAAACAGTTCTGTCTGAAAGTTCTTGCCTATGCCTAAAGTTCTTGTAAATTAAAATGAAATGAAATGAAAATTTATCGTTCCTTTTGTACATTATCAAAATCAAAATAATAAATAATTTAAAATTACATTAACAAAAGAGAAATGATAAAATCATTTATCTTGCAAATCAAGTACATAAGAATACATAACCTAAAAATGTCTAAATATATACAGTACTAAAAGGAAAACAATTTAAACTACCTCGATGATATGAAAACATGTTTGAGGTAGTTGAGTAATTATTAACAAATTCAAAGAAAAAAAATTAAATTAAAATAAAAATGGCCGACCGGCTTCCAAAGATATTATTAAAATCAATATCAAGTACGGTACATTTAAAAAACAAAGAAACTTAAAAACTGCAGCTTCTCTGCTTACCATAACAAGAGAGAAAAATATACTTTGAAAAAACAGACTATATACAATTTATACTGTAATAACAATAGCCTACATATATCTACATGTAGACGTATACATACAAAACATCCACACACAATACATACACATACATTTATACGCAGGCATACATAGACAAAATACTTACACATCAATACACTCATATAATACACATACATAATATAGATAGATAGATAGATAGATAAATAGCCTTTATTTCATTCGCAGATATGAAATGTAGAAAACAGTAGCAAAATGTACCAGAAAAGATGAAAGCACTTTTAAAATTGAGCATTTGATTTGGATGTTTGCCTTTACATAATATACATTCATTCTTATATAGAAAAATAAAAATAAAATGTTAACTTTATAAAAGAATTTTTCTGTTCCCTTTTGACATCACGTCTAATACGTCATTAGCATTAAACTTTACAGGGTAGTGAATTGACATGAGTGCGAGTCCAGTCAGCCGTTCACTTTCCATGCTGTTCCGAAGGTATGACTTAATTCTTTTCAGCGAGGAAAACGATCTTTCTACTTCAGTTGTGGATACTGGTAGTGTAGCTAGCACACATAACAAGTGGTGGATGTTTGGATAGAAGTTTTTGTCACACTCGTCCAAGACTTGCATGAGTTTGTGGGGTCTGTCTTCTTGTTCAAACTTTTGACACTTTGCACACCAGAGAAGATATTCTGATTTCACTTCTGCTTCTGACGCACTGTCACTATAAAACATTTCCAGTTTACCAATAGCCTCCACCTTTTCAGAACTCGCATATTTTGTTATCAGAATCTCAAGTGATTGTAAAATGTCTTTGTTTTTTCCAAAACGCTCAACTAAGGCAGAAATTAGTCCGTCCAAGCAAGGAACGAAAATTGTTCTCCGAAAATACTCCTCAGGGCTGTTGTGCGGGTGATTATCTCTCGTTGTTTGCCTAACAGTTTGGCGGGGCACGTCTATATCACTTTGAAAAATGTCACCTGCAATCATTTGGGCTTTTTTAAATAGGTCTGAAAACTGTTGCACATCATTATCAGCTGATGGTTCACGTAAATGTTTGAGAACATCAAGGATGTTATCGGCGAACCTTAAAGCCGATGACAGGTTACATTGTGGACTTTGAAGGTATTTAGATAGTGGTAAAGTTAGGTTGAAGACAAAGTCGCAAACAACCAGGCCCAAAATAAAACTACCTTTCTCGACTGCAGCTAAAAGTGTCGATGCCGTTGTTGATATTGCTCTTTGAGTACAAGAAAGATCTTGAAGGCTTAACACTATAGCTGGAAATAGTTCAATAAATGAAGTAACTGCGTCTTGCCTTTCGATAAATCTAGTCTCACAAAGACCTAATAGGCGTTTCTTCTTTGATTCCGGTACCAAGGTTTTTATGTTATTTTTCAACATTTCACCAGCCTGATAGTTGTTTCTAAACATATTTGAGACTTCTGCTACAGTACCGAGGCAATTTCGGATGGAGGGAACCGCAAGAGAATCACTCAGAACTAAATTCAAGCGGTGTGCTGCACAGTGAACATACAATGCTTTAGGGAAAACTTCTTGTATTCTCTGATGAACACCAGATAAGTGGCCACTAAATGTCGAAGCTCCATCATAGTCCTGGCCAACTAACTTGTCCATATTAAGGCCCAAACTACTACACATATCCAAAATAGTTTTACTTACTGTTTTTGCGGTCAAATCGCCTAACTGTGTAAATGATACAAAATCTTCTTTCAATATAGGCCTAAGTGTAGTGTCATTTGACACATATCGAATACACAGAGAAAATTGTTCCTTTCCAGAAACATCTAGTGTTTCGTCTCCCAAAATGGTAAAACATTCGGCATTATTTATAGACTTTACAAGATCTGTTTGAATCAAATTTCCACAAATACGTATGACCTCATTCTGAATGTCTGGGCTAACATACATAGCATTACGATTACTTTTTTCAAGATGTTCCTTTAAATCCTTATCAGTAGTGGCACGAAACCTTAAAAGGGACCTAAAGATACCTTCTTTCTTAAAAGGTTTTTCCACTGTTATGGGGCCGTCATCTCTATGCCCTCTTAAGGGTAATTCATTCTCCCCACAAAAAATTAAGGTTTCAATAATTGGCTTCAATAGAGCTCTGTTTTTCATTCTTTCCTTGGTTCTCTGTGAGTCAAGTAAGGTAGCCACATCGTCAATTTTGCCACTACTGACCTTTATATAATTTTCTGCAGCTACCATAGAAAATTTGTGGTAGTTTGTGTTGTTGTGAGACTCAAATTTTTCCACGGCATCCTTCCATTTCCTAAAAGGGATCACCACTAATGAGCCTAATTTTTGGTTAGCCCCTTTTCCAACATATTCAGAGCAAAACAGTACACAATACTTGCAAAAAACACCATCTTCATCCTTGGAATATGCCAGCCAAGGCCATTTATGTAACCAATTTCTTTGGAACTGAAGTTTTTTTTTATTCATATCACTGACAGGAAAGTTAAATTTTTCATCAGGAACGAA
Organism: Philaenus spumarius; assembly: GCA_018207615.1. Classification (NCBI taxonomy): domain Eukaryota; kingdom Metazoa; phylum Arthropoda; class Insecta; order Hemiptera; family Aphrophoridae; genus Philaenus; species Philaenus spumarius. The sequence goes on along the minus strand of JAGFPH010006509.1, from coordinate 17,992 downwards.
TAAATCATTCTTCAATACTTTACATTTCAATTCAGAAATATTACAAAGTTGAGTTTGTTTAGTATTAGTAGAGCCTACATTAAAAATTATAGACGACACCTTACCTATATCCACACAAGTTAAACTTATGCCAGTGTTGGCCACGTCCATCTCAGTTTCTGTTTCCTTTTCCATTCGTGAACAACAAGGTAAACTTTCTTTACTTGAACTCATTTCTACTTTTGGCTCAATTGCTTTCTTGCTTGCTGGTGCTGACAATGGCTTGAAGAATTTATAAATCTTATTGCTATTGCCACTATTGCTACCACTGGGAGTATTAGTTTCCTTTTGTCGTTTCATGTTTATTTCACACTTTAATATTCACTTCACTAATATTGTAATATTACCTTAACCGTACCACCACCAGTAAGAGAAAGGTTTGTCACTACACAAGTACACAGTACACTACTAATAAACAGACTAATTGAGACTAACAGACTGGCCAGCCGCCAGCCGCCAAACAAACTGTTTTCCCCCTTCCACGCTTACACTGAGCCCTGCAATATGCTTTAACGCGCCACCCCACGAGCGTAACCTGTTTTTCTGCTTACTCTTACCGTTATACTATACTGTTTTGAGTGATTTCATTTCCAAACATTTCAAACTGGTTGTGTTCAAATTAAATGTTATTATCTGAAAACGGGTGTTCTCTTTTCTGTTTTAATCGTATCTAGTTTTAGCGTTGTGGAGACGTCAATTATTCCCCAAAATATTGATACAATGATTTAGAACTATGAAATACCTTATTTATGTTATTTTGCCATAAATATATAGTTTTATTTTAATTCAAAAGAAACAAATTGAGGTTATTTTAAATAACTAACCAAAATATTGATTTAATGATTTAAAACTATAGAATATAAAAATAGCAAAATGTAAAACATGCATTTTATCCAAATTTCGGTGGGGGTCCAGACCCCCTTGACCCCCCCCCCTGGCTACGCCACTGAGGCAGACTATGTGAGGCTGACATCGGTCTACTCAGGCAGCCAAGGGTCGCTCTTCCAAATTAATTCAGAGTGTAGATACAAACAGGCAGACCAAGTGAGGCTGGCATCTGTCTACTCAGGCAGCCAAGGGTCGCTCTTCCAAACTAATACAGAATATAGATATAAACAGGGAGACTAAGAGAGGCTGGTGTTGATCTACTCAGGCAGCCAAGGGTTGCTCTTCCAAACTAATACAGAGTATAGACATAAACAGGCAGACCAAGTGAGGCTGCAGTCTACTCAGACAGCCAAGGGTTGCTCTTCCAAATTAATTCAGAGTATAGATACAAACAGGCAGACCAAGTGAGGCTGTCGTCTGTCTACTCTGGCGTCAGTCTACTAAGGCAGCCAAGGGTCGCTCTAACAAACTAATACAGTGTATAGATATAAACAGGCAGACTAAGAGAGGCTGGTGTTAATCTACTCAGGCAGCCAAAGGTTGCTCTTCCAAACTAATACAGAGTATAGATATAAACAAGCAGACCAAGTGAGGCTGACGTCTGTCTACTCAGGCAGCCAAGGGTCGCTCTTCTAAACTAATACAGAGTATAGATATAAACAGGTAGACCAAGAGAGGCTGGTGTCGATCTACTCAGGCAGCCAAGGGTTGCTCTTCCAAACTAATACAGAGTATAGATATAAACAGGCAGACTAAGAGAGGCTGGTGTCTGTCTACTCAGGCAGCCAAGGGTTGCACTTCCAAACTAATACAGAGTATAGATATAAACAGGCAGACTAAGTGAGGCTGGCATCGGTCTACTCAGGCAGCCAAGGGTCGCTCTTCCAAACTAATATAGAATATAGATACAAACAGCCAGACTAAGTGAGGCTGGCGTCGGTCGACTCAGGCAGCCAAGGGTTGCTCTTCCAAACTAATACAGAGTATAGATATAAACAGGCAGACCAAGTGAGGCTGGTGTCGGTCTACTCAGGCAGCCAAGGGTTGCTCTGCCAAACTAATACAGAATATAAATATAAACAGGCAGACTAAGAGAGGCTGGTGTCAGTCTACTCAGGTAGCCCAGGGTTGCTCTTCCAAACTAATACAGAATATAGATATAAACAGGCAGACTAAGAGAGGCTGGTGTCAGTCTACTCAGGCAGCCAAAGGTTGCTCTTCCAAACTAATACAGAGTATAGATATAAACAGGCAGACTAAGTGAGGCTGGCGTCGGTCTACTCAGGCAGCCAAGGGTCGTTCTTCCAAACTAATACAGAATATAGATATAAACAGGCAGACTAAGAGAGGCTGGTGTCGATCT